>JAQGAU010001428.1:0-19383 GCA_034698045.1 Paramacrobiotus richtersi | reverse complement strand
AACCGGTAGGGGCGACCACCCCTGGACGCCCCTAGCCAGTTATTGAATTTTAATCTTTTTTAAACTGAAGATATCAATATTTCCTATGTGTGATAAGTTTCCACTACGGTTAGCTAGGTAACTACGTTTTCAGAAAATTTTTTTATTGAACGTGTCCCAAACAAATTTAACTTAAAATTTTCGAGTTAACTCTATAACTCTATACTCTATAACTTTGTTAAAAAAATTATTTATTTTAAGTGAGTTACATATAATTGTAGTATAATCATTTCTTCATGTTACCCGATCTTAAAAACTGCTATAAAGTGACGCGTAGTCGTACGACACGGCTTGGCGCGAATCGATCCGATCAGTGGACAGTTCCCGTTATGGGGATTTGTGAACGCCGGCGTACCCCGTACTTCAAAAACTAAACTAACATAATACAACAAGGGAAACATGTGCTTCCTAGCCATGTTAACACGATGACAAAATTACAAAGTAGACTGTATTTAAAGTGCAACGGCGCAATGTCGGTCCATGTTGTCGGTCCATTCTGGCAAGAAGACGGTTGGAAGTGGAGTCGACCTTGTCACTGCCACCGAAGCTGGGTGCCGCAATACCCAGTGCGGCTGTCTTGGGCACTCAGAGCGGTGCCGGCCGTCACAGTAACCCGAAGCCCTTTCTCTGTTCCTTACGGTGCGTGCGGCCCGTGCGGTCTTTTCCCGGTCTGATCGGGTTTTTGAGAAATGTTCGGCAACAGTTCGGTAGCTAGCTTTTTCTGAGCGACGAGAGTTCTCTACTAATCTTAAAATTAGTCTTCTACAGAAGAAATTCTTTACTGAGTGCATCTCGTCTGATTGCAGCGACCAACCTACAGATGGTGCTACAAGCAAGAATGCGCTGAATCAACTGCTCACAATATCGGTTTTAGACATGTAGCATATACCATGTACAGTCATGACCTCGGGTTCCTGCTGACTTGGGACCGATGTCTGTTAGCACGACCTCGTCGAACGCCAGCACATCCAATTATTCATATTTCATGCTTATTACTTGTTTATGCATACACAATGTCTGAAAATCTTTCAACAGTTTCTAAATAATTATTTCCGATTATCCATCAGCTTCTACGTGATGAACTATGTAATTACGATCATGCAGTTTAAAAATCCAGATTTTTCATTAAATCACAGCATGTTTATGCACGTGCTCTGTGATGATACCATTTACAGGGAACTATTTCCGTTCACCTAGTAAATATAAGAAAGTGCCGATTTTAGATTCTGCTTGTCATCGGCCATACAGCAGCTTTCATTTCTTGTGTCCGCGCCATTCCCTGAGTAGACTGCTCAATGGAACTTCTTCGCTTTCACGCGTATTGTACCCAAAATCTCTTTCAACAGCTCTTCAGTAATTTCTTACGAACATCACTGTAATTAGTGCCTTTCACTGCACTTATACACTATTAAATAGGATTTTACTTCTCCAGCCGTTGCAAAACCAGGAAGATCCACAGTCGCCACAATCACAAGACAGTGAAGATCGCATGGTAAGCTTGGAAGGCGATCCCAACTTTTGCAGTGTCCAGCCACTGGAAGCCGTGATTATAATAAAACAGCACATGTAAAAAGGCATGTGCTCGAGCTGCTTGCACCTGCAGCGGATGCGGAAACTAGAAACCGCAGCAGATGAAATTCACTGTTCATTCTGTTCACCCTCGTAGAGACTTTTATACCCTGTCCTATTATCATTTCAAAATAACTTGCTTTAACTATCGATCTAAATTGGTTGTGATGGCTAGTTATTCCCGGACCCAGTGGCCACCTTCTTGGTTGTGTTCCGGTCCAGGATCCAACCTTCCATCTGTCAAAAGGGCAACACATTGTCAGTGTTCGTTCGTTCCTTTGGCTTACTTCCCTATTATAATCGGGATTTAATCTTCCCATTATTCTCAATAATTACTGATGTATATTATACTGTTTCCCAATACCCTAGGAGTATTCTGAACATTTTGCGGGTTCATACCGGTCGAGCTGCCTGTTTCTCGATATGGCCAAATCTTGTCTTTTAGCAGGATCTTCTGGTGGGAACGGTAGGGTCTCCCGCGTTCCGGAATGATAGTAATATTGATCGTCCAACGAAATCAGTCTTAAAAGAATGATAACAGCGGAGACGAACTTAAAGTTCAAACTCGAAAAAAGGAACTACTTTCAATCACAGTTCCTCGCTTGCACCTTCGACAAAATGGAATTTTTGCTCGGCTCTTGAAACCTGCATCCTGGGAGAAAGAATAGGCGTACACGAGGTATAACTGTAATCCCCTAAATACCAGAATATAACAGCCGCCGTTTCGTCGCCTACAATAACTATGTTGGCCTCACCTCTTTACTCCTTGCTTCGCTTTCAGCCGATGATTTGCGCGGATGTTAACTGATAGAACTTTGAACACAGCCATTTTTTTTCAACCACACTTAACCCCGTTAATTATTACTTACTTGGGCGTATAGTATTGCAACGTTAACGGCAACGTTAACGTTAATTACAGCCGTACGGTCGATTACGGGCAATAGAACGTTTCTTTAAGGTCAACATTTGCTGAGGTTTATTAAAGGTGAATGTAACATTACTGTTGGCTAAATAGCGTTTGTAAGAGGAATATACTTTGGACCACTGAAGATTTGCGGCGATGAAGGAAGTGAACATTGTTGGAATGCGTAGATTATAAACCATCGCCATAACTTCGTTACGCTATGGCCACCATAATTGCGGTTTTCCCGCAATAGTTATGCCAAAGCATATTCTGTTTCGCTCGAGTTCTTCTCAATCTCGCTTGAACATGTCTTTGATCTGCTGCAAAGTCAGCGGTTCGTTTGCTTCCTAGATATCTTCCTGCGGTGCTCACCTAGTGGATACTTTGACTCACTTGCACAAGCTGCGTTAGGAAAAGCAAGCTGCCAAAACAATACAGGAATATTTACATTTTGGTTACCCTTAGCGACTCGCTTTTGCCTCCACCTCTATACTGCACAACTTTGCATGGCGTTACGGCTTTAAGTTAAATGTAAAAGAGCGTCACACCATAGAACACCTCCATGCATGTTGTAGCATGACATTACGCACCGCTACACAGTCAAACTTTGTTACGTGTGGTTATGTGATGTAATTAGTAAGCAGTAAGTTGCATGGCGTCACATAGCTCTACAAACTGGACCACTGATATACAACTGATATACAATTTCCAGATACCCTCTAACGACTGCATGCTATTTAATTTAGCATCCCATTTGTAATGTTGAAGTGGAAATCGAAAAAGTGGAAATGAATTTCTAACGTCAGTCACTTTTTCTTCTCACGACTAGTTACTAACATTCATCCAAGGGTGGTGGACCTGTCGACACAGGTGCAGGAAAATGCAATTTTATTGTTTGTATTATTTGAATATATTCGCGTTTTTTATTTTAATTTGTGTGCGGAAATGTAGTGTATGGGACTTTATGACAGCACGAAAACGCGATCGATTAAACAGAATGCTAGACGATAACATGTAGCGAGGCTCATGTCTATGCACAGCAACCTCCCAAAATCCGAATGTAAGAGAAATCGTTGTACACCTACGTAAACTACGAGATCAGTATTTATTTCCACAACACCCCGGTCTTACCAGGATTGTCTAACATTTCATAGAACTGACCGTAACAATGTCATACTGCTCATATCAAATGCGTTAACACCGATATCGCACAGCACATTTCATCATGGCTGACATCATCGCAACAGTTTTGGAGCAGAGATCTACAAACAAGGAACAATGCATAAATCACAGCAGATCCATTCGTAACTGGTAATTGGTCAGCAAAAGTTACATCCGCGTCAACAAGTAGAAAAAAACAGGTTCCTCATGCTGAACATTCCATTTAAAATTCCTATACAACAGTGTCTGTATAAGCAGACCACTATCCCTTACATGCATACCGAATTTCCTCATCAACATCATCGAAACACACATCCGACAGGGCATTACGAGCCGTGATACGCCGGTCCGAATCATATTCCAGCATCCGTTTGACAAAAATGAAAAAGTTTTCGACTGATGCGTTGTACTTGTCCTGAGCGCGCATTCGATTCTACGATGGGATGCAGCACTTGAACCTTGCATGTTAATTAACGAATTCGTACTATTTCTGGGTACACCTTTGCAATTACCACATAAATCATCCTCTCGCATACATTTGTTGAATGGCCTTTTTGCTAACGTTTCAAATACTTCGTTACCGTTAACCGGCACAGCCTTCATCTGTTGCAAATTCTGTATTTACTTACATCGATACGGTGGCAGGAATGCTTCACATAATCATGCTCCTCTGTTTTCGGCCGCTGATAGTGCCACTTGAAAGTCCTCTTTTTGTTGTAGAATCCAGTGCCGTCCGTCATTGACAGTGGCAGGTTGCCCAAACATCTGTAAAAAGCGGCCCATTTCAGCGCACTGTTTCTTGTTCGGCTGTATTACTTAATTTTTCCCTAATCCCATATGTCTGCTGGTTATGTCATGTCAAAACATTACTCGCTTTGAATCGTCACAGTCTCCGTACATGACAAACAAAATGCCAACTCACCTTTCCCTGATTGATAGGTGCTCGGCATCCTGCTTTTCGCAAACAAGGCATGAACAAGGTAGAGCTCGACCATGATACAGCCAACACTCCACATGTCAAGAAGAGGAAATGCCTATCCCTGTTCTTAACACCAAACAACTAAGAAACGCCTCCAACTCAAATACGCACGCTGCACTTGTCGATCATGTCAGAAGCAACAATCCAACTACTGCATAATCCGATTTGACTATGGAATACAGAACCGAAACCAACACAAGATAGAGGATTAACGAATCAGCAGAAACGAAGAGATGCAAGCAATACTGAAAGAACAAATCCATCAAAAAAGCTGTCAGTTACGAATCGCTGTCCAAGTAGTGTAAACAAATCATGATATATGTATTTTCTTGAAACTAAATGATAACCGAATCAAACGACAGTTTAGGACAAACTCACTCAGAATAACTTCTGGCGGCCGGTATTGTCGTGTAGCGACGGTTGTTCCATGATGTTCCTTGATAAAAATCGCACCTCCTAAATCAATGACCTTAATGCGGCAGTTCTCATCACGATAATTTTCCCATTTTTTCCCGGAATAAAGCTCTTTACTCGGTAACATTCATTCAGTGTATCGACGAACACCAAGTTTTCCGGCTTCAAGTCCGTATGTATAACCTTGTTGCTTTTCAGAAACTTTACCGCCAGACACATTTGAAAGGAAATATCCCGAGTCTGAACAAGAAATGTGCGAAACACCGTACACATGCAGCATGTCATGAGGACAATACCGAACACTGCGGAAAAAACCTCAGAATATGCTAAACCCATATGAGTGTGTACCATAGTGGGAAAAAAGGAAGGAATTATGAATGCAAAAGCTGGACAGTAAGGAAGATATTCATCACACAAATGCCATGTACGGACAATATGTAGAATACACACCTGATCCAAAGGAAACGGATGAAAGTAATTATGTTCCAGTACCGAGTACACACTTCATCCAAGTGGTTCGAAGAGCATACGTAAAATTGGTGTTGGTGATACGTAAAATGACCAGAAAACTCGACGATTATATTCCGTTCCCGGCCAGTCATTTTACCGATACGCTCCAGCATATTAGCCTCCAGTTCGGATGCCTCGTCATGGTCCAACAGTACAATCTTCAGTGCCATGGGATCCGAGTTGGGTTGCTGTAGATGATGTACCTAAATTTATACAGCGTGTGCTAAGAAGTACACGTCACAAGCATACGATCGCCAGTGACAATTTTAAGCTGTTGCTAATATCGAACAGTACCATTATGCGAGTTACCTTCCAGACTTGCCCGAATGTCCCAGGGCCCAGTTTAGCCATAACCCGATACTTGTTGTTGATGACATGATTAATCGCTTATTGCGGGAATCTGTATTTGTCTCGCGCAGTTTTGTCGTCACTTGAACGGACCGGAGGTTCACGCTCCGATAACACACTGCTCGAGTGGTCAAACTGATCCTCGGTTACCCGCGCTTTCAAAATCATTCGTTTGTCGGTTATGGGCTTCGCTTTGGTGGTCTCTAAACGCTGTGGCTGCTTTTTGTCCTTTTTAGCCTTCGGTTTGGTTGGTGCGGTTGCTTTGTGCGGTGCCTTTTTCGTCTTCGGTACCGCAGGAACGATATCGATGTGAAACTTTGTATTGCGCAGGCGCGCACCTCTCCGTGCTGCTGCAACAAACGTGTAAAGTGAACAAATCTGGCCAACAGATTTTAAATAACCATTACTGATGTAATAGATAGCCACTGAACGACTTTATGTACGACAACATTACGGTTAATTTCTGACCCAATTGACCCGTACCTGGCTTCTTTCTCCTCTGACCTTCGCTTCAATTTTTGGTTTCGTTCCTGGAGCAGTCATCCGTGCTACCGCCCTGGATCTTGGTTGCACACGAGTTTTATGTTGCTCCGTTGCTTGGTTGCCGGTGGTCTTCTTTTCCACACGCAGCAAAGATTCGATATCGCTGGACGACCTTGTCCTTTTTGCATTATGGCTTTCCTTTTGCACGGTCCAATGAATTCTTTACAAGTTCCAGCGCCACAGAAGCTGGGTTGCTATAACAATATGCAGTCTAAATACCATGTGGAAGTAAAATGTGACGAAAATGCATGTAGATCAATTACGTTCTTGATTACTGTAACGTAAATCAATTATTACACCGTTATTATCGATCTGTCTGGCAGAAACACATACAAAGAAACGTATAATTAATATTACCGCTTTCCCGTAGTTCTGGAAATTATATTTGTATGTAATTTTTTCATCAGGCCGTATAACTTTTAGCGCTCGGATGACCATGCGATGATGACCAGCGACTATCCACTTTTCAACGAAACAGTTGGGAGCACAACTGTGATTGATGTACCGTCCGGTATTTCCCTGCGGTAAATTCCTTCGTGGTCATCACTTCACCGACGGACTCACAGACGAAAGAACCTAGATTAATTATTTAAGGTCAGTTCTACGCGCGAGAGAATTCCCCGCGCGTAGCTAATCGGCTTCGCGCGAGAGATCTCGCGCGTTGTGAAAACCTAATGAAATGGCTGCGCGCGAGAGACCTCGCGCAAAGCTTATTGGCTACGCGTGGGAAATTTTGCCAGAAATCCCAGAATCTAATAAGCCAGTTCAGGAAACCAGGAAACCAGGAAACCAAGAGAAACCAAGAGAAACTAAAAACAACCAAGAGAAACCAAAATAGACTGAGAAGCAAAAAACCAAGAGAAACCAAGAGACTAGGGGACAACAAAACCAAGAGAAACTAAGAGAAACCAAGAAGAAACTAAAAACCAAGAGAAAAACTAAGAGACCAAGAAAATATGAAACCAACAGTAACTCAGAAACCAGGAGAAACTAAGAAAACTGCGCAACTCGAAACATAAACCCAGAAGAACAAAATTTAGAAAATGAAGAGCAGAACTGAGAATGGAAACTATGTTAAACCAAGAAGTTTAACAAAGACATTAATATGAATGAAGTAGGGAAGTCTGATAGAAAGCTTCTGGAAGAAGCAAAATTACAGATCTCGCGCGTAGCCATTTCGCAACGCTTTTGCTTCGCGCGAGAGATTTCTCGCGCGTAGCCGTTTAACTACGCGCGAGAGGACTCTCGCGCGTAGCCACTTCGATTATTTAAATATATACTACGGCTATAATTAAAATGCAAATTAAACTGTACAAACTTATCTGCTGTAATCTCTTTCTTTGCGCGTACTCCTCTTCCGTTCAGTTCAGTGTCATATACTTCGATATCGCTGGCGAACTTCTGATCATGAATTGCTCGTTTGGAGCACTGATCATCGAAACGGCACGTTTTAAGGCCACACTCGTAAAATGTGATTCAAGCACCCTTCCCGACATCGAGGTTCTCTGTCCGTTGGTAATGTACAATTGCATTTGCCCAATCTATCAGCACGGTGTTTGGATTTCATCAGTTAGTGTGAATAAACATTCTGTGGAATCGCAATAAATTCGGGTATATGAATTTTGCTCTACAGAACGAAGTAAAACGATGTAGCAGTGGTGCAAAACGTAGTAGAACTATTCTCACCTGGACATCAAGATTAAGTGCATCCTTCCTCGTGTATCTGCTTTCCTGTTGACTTCAGCGAAACACTTTGCCTCCACCTCTATTCTGCGCAGCCGTACCTACATAGCGTTACACTGCTTTAAATTGTGTTGTAGCATAGCGTCACCTACTATAACGCCTCCTGGCATGGTGTGGCTTACATTTAAAGCTGCTACACAGTCTCGTACCTATTGTAATACGGCGTCAAACAGTGCAACAAATCGTTATATGATCTCGATAGCAGCAAGTCACATGGCGTAACACAGCGCTAAATATTCGAAACAGCGTTACATAGTGCAGCAGAGCGTAACGTGGCGCTGTACACCTGTGCATGTTTTCAAAATAGTATCTCGGGCCGGTATTTCCGTGGTGCAGTAAGCAGAGCGTCATTCCACTGAAGTACTCGAAAATAATTCTTCACCAGGGGCACGTGGGCTCAGGTGAGCCATTTCCTGGTCATCCGTTGCCGCACTTTGGTAATTATTCGGTTGTAAACTACCGCCAAACAAATGAGGTTTGAAACGTGTAACCCAATTCCGCATAACGCGACCTAGCAGTACTTTTCTTATTACGATACCGGTTACCATGAGACCAAATTTCTCTTCAGACCCAAAGTTGATCTGTTATCTAAGAGGCTTCCGAGTTGAAATCGTCCGCAAGCGAATATGTCGATATTATGCGGAATGATGCTTTGTTGTCGTCAGCGTTTCCTGCGTTTGACACGGCCGCTAACTGTCCAAAGAGGTGTAGCATGATTGTTATTAAACTTTGCGACCGCCTTCTTATCCCTTGTTCTTGGCTGACGTCTGACGCATGTCGGACTTTGTGCCATGTTGGCCCTGAAAACCTTAGCAAGACGTGGGACTGGTGCCCAGTCTGCCACATCGTCGTTCCATTCACACGTTGTGTCGTCGATTAAAGCGAACTGCCTTCCAGAGAAAGGAAAACTTGTAAAATTTCCTTACCATCCGAAAAAATCGACCCATTTAACGTAACTGGATCCACTACGTGTTCTGTCCTCATTCAATTGACATGAAGCCGTATTTTCCGGCACTGATAGGGTAACGCCTGATTGCTGTGTGCTCCCGGTGATTGGCATTTGTCAAATCCAATAATTTCCGCTGATGTTATAAGTGAAAAGAAAGCTAACATACTTTATGTTTTCAGCTTATAATTTTTTGGACAAAGTTCAGCTTCTAGGGTTATTTTGCGAGGTCGTTGGAAAACGAGGACATTCTGTTTCTATCCACTAACGAGGACATTCTGTTTCTATCCACTGCTCGTGGGAAATTTGTATTCGTCTCTGTTGTACTGATTGGTCCAAGACTACACGGTCTTGTCGACGGAATCTGTTTTGACTTGATTTTCCAACACCTCTACGTGTTGCAGAGTTCCATGTAGTCGCTGTATTCCCAGGAGCATGTCGCAATATTAGTGACCGAGATCATCATCTCGAGGGACGTAAACACACGGCTCGCCAAGCACCAGGGCAACCTTCCTGCCCGTTCCGAGTTGTTGGTAGAACACCATTGTAGTCATTTAGATCAAAAGTGACACCGTCTGTAATGGTACAAATCTAACAACCTAGGACCTTTAATCTGCAAAAGATATGACCGCTTAAACAGTTTTGATTTTAATTGTTAGAATAACCGTTGTTTAAACGATTTCAGTTGTCATGACGTGCGAAAATGTAACTTCAAAAGCCCCGTTGAAATATTGTTATGAAAACGTTTGGCCAAAGTACGAAATTTATCTCAGATGGGCATCGGGAAGAGGTCTCAAATTAGGTATACTAAGATACTTGTTTGTTTTGATTAAGTCACCCTATTGGAACTTGTCATTTGATTCTAACTCAGTTCTATCTAAGTCGGTTCCGAAAATTGGATTGAGGGGTAAATTCGAACGCAGTCTTTCGTTTGCTAGTTTGTCCTTTATCTCAAGTGCTTCAGCTGTACTAACTACAGCATCTTCATCTTCACTCTCTAAAGTTGTCATGGTATACATGTCTCGCGCATGTTACCATCGTGTTTGCCATCGTGCATGTATCGTGTTAGCTATGTCCGTTGACTGGCCTTGCGGCCATGTTTGATAACTACCACCCAGGACCCCAAAACGTTGTTGCCGACTGTTTATCTCGGTACACCTTCGACACCAACAATGTCCCAAAGCACGAGAAATTTACAACAGCATTGTTCCACATCTCGACCACGAATCTCCGAAAGGAACAGCAGAACGACGTTTGCTGCCAGAAGATGTTGACAATTCTACGAGGAGAAACCAACACTAATGAATCTCGGGACAAACGAAGACGGTTCGTGATAACTGACAACTTACTCTATCGCAGAACCTTCGTTGCAGAAAAAGCCAGAAGTCTCCTGGTAATTCCACAGAGTTTACAGGATGAAGTGCTCGTTAATGCACATGACGATAAAGGCCACTTTAGGATTGAAAAAACCTTCTTCAATCTCCAAGATCGATACTACTGGCCCGCAATGCTGGAATCCATTGACTGGCCCTGCAGGCCTGCGGCCATGTTTGATAGCTGCTGTCTCACAGTCTTACTTCTAGTATATAACGAGCTAGCCTCATTATAATAGATAGACTAGCCTACAAATGGAATAAAGTAGCTACTCCTTTATAACCTTCTATTTCAAAGTGAAGGTCACTGTCCTCCGGCACCCTCCGAAAATGGTTCTCTGCCGCAACAGCAACACCGAGCTATGCATCTGCTAACTAAATAGCCACCTTTCGAGTTTTCTCGCTCGGTTAATAAGCGTAACGCGGTGCACAACGCCCACCTTTTGTGGACTCGCGGCGCGCCTCAACACCAGACGCAGGCGTTTAAAAGAATTCTTCCCCCAGTCCCTGCAATTAGGGTACCTCCTTGGGGCGTTCGTATCTTTTTCCAGCCAGCCAGCTTGGTTGAGGTCGACTCATAATAATTTCGCTTACGTAGTAACATCTGCTCCTGTTGGACTTTGTCGCTCAATATTACAAGTCCCCCATAGTCTTCTGCCCTCAACTATAAGGTAGAACCAAAGAGGATTAGTTGCGCCTGTTTTGCTCCCCAGCAAAGCAGGTCCCTCGCCAAACCGGAGCAGACAATGGGGAATACCTCTCCAGGGGACCACCACAGGTGCAGCTAATGCATGCGCACTGAGAAGCTGGTGCTCAAGGAGTCGACTGCAGGAAATCCGCCTCGACTCCAGAACTTTGCGCTCTCGATTCTCAGTTAAGTGTCAATGATACCATTTTAAAGCAACCGTTGGAGAAAACTGTTCCCAACTCTTACCACAGCATTGCGCGTAGCCACGTGGAGGCACCTGGAGAGATTACAGGTGCAAACGGCTATTAGCATCACGTGCTACTTCACCTCCCTGATTGTTTTAGTGTTCCAGAGCTACATCCCGAAAGCTCCTGTCTGCCGTCCCACCTTAAGAGAGTTGATATGCTACTCGCATAGCTTTTGAGTCACCGGTTTCTACCGTGATCGTATAGGTTGCTTACTGTACAAGTGACTGGGTTCTAATGTGGGCCAGCCCATAGGCAGAACTGCTACTTCTTGTGCTGACACGTCCCTTTCTCCAAATGTTGACATTAGTAGCTGTTGCACAGGCTTCGAAACGCTGTCAGCTTTCGCGGCTTGAGAGATGCATTTCCCGAATATGTCTGCACAACTGTAGAGCCGTTTCGCTTTAGTAAGGTATCTTGTCATGTACGACACGAGTAGGCGCATGCTATCTATGACCGCAATTTTCATATTTGCTCCCGCACTGTTACATAACACACAGAAGTGGAACCACGGCCTGGTCATACCACCAACAATCCGAACCTAATTGTGGGATAAGCGTTCAGTAAGCGCGCCATCTGTATACAGTAGATCCATGTACGTAACGTCCCGAAGAGGCACTGCCAGCGACCCTTCCCATCTTTCAGAACATCAGTCCTCTTGTACGTTAAGTGGAAATATCTTGCGGCAAGGCTGTTTTTTAGTAACTTTGTTAATTCTTTGGCATTGAGCGCCACACTTTGTGTGTCCTTGAACGGTGTTCTGCGGATTATGCGCAAACCGGGGTGTGTAGCGAACAGAAGGATGAAAACACGAACCAGCCTGTCTAAGCTGGTAAAGCAGCATTACCATTTAAAAATTGTTTCTGATTCCGTGATGCGACGGTGGCGGCATACATAAACCATCGGTTTAATAGAAACCTTTGGAGTAGTTTCTCCGACCGTTTTACAGCCGCTTGGGCAACAATCTGCACTCTTTCAGGGAGTAGAACATAACGCCGACGGGCAGACTGTTTGTTAGACTGTTTGTTAGCCTCACCTAGTTACTATGTATACACGCGACAGCACCGTTTACGGTTGGGACATGACAGCTTGCGACCCGGACGATCCATTGCACAGGTGAATGAAGCTGAGCTAAATCTCGAAATACCCAACAGGATAACGTATTTATGCTGGACCCACACTGGAAGAAATGGAACCACGGTCTGGTAATATCACCAACAATCCGAACCAAATTTCGGGATAATAGTGAGAAGACTTACGGCTATGTATCTACAAAGCTCGGAATCATGTGCACTGTTGTTTCTTCGTGAGCGTTAAATACTCTTGGTATTCGATCCGATAATAACAGCTATCTCAAACAATAAACTCTGCCGGATTTTTCTATCGTCGATTTGATGATACTGTAACCTGTATTTACTGCGTCTTTTCTTGCCTCCAGAATATGTTGCTTCGGTCTTTCATAGCTTTTTCGCTTCCGATTTCTTGACTCTTTTCCAACGTAACGTATATTTCGAAGGAAACTGTCCAAAGTTGAATGAGCAAAGTTCGCTACCTCAGGCTCCACCATTGCGTCGCACCATTGTCAATCGCGCACGATAGCGTGATTCAGGAAGTTAAATAAGTTCCCGTCTAACAGCTTTGGCACTGACCCTATAGGCGGTCTTCGGAACAGCAGACAGGGCAGCACAGGCCAGTCGGCGCACCAGCATCACTATTAACCCTTGTCCAGTATGACGTAACACTTCCTAGAAAGGCTCATCATATATTGGAGTGAAAACTCATGGATGATGCTTGTTACTGCTTTTAAAACGGTCATAAAAAATGTATCTGGAAAACCGTTTATTTGGATTACTTAGACCAGTAATTTCTTGCATACGGCTCATCGTATTCACTGACATTGTGAAGCATCGGTTTACGAGTTTTTTTTTGTAAACTTGTCTTTGGAGAACAGGCATTCGATTCCGTTCACGAGAGGAACACGGTGTAAACTCCGTAACTTGGGATACGGAAGCTTTATAAGGAAACACCGAAAACAATACGTCTGCGGACTAGTCTCGTTGGCCATCCTGAGATAATTTAGAAATGGAATGGGCTAATGATTTATTCAATCATTTTATTTGCCCTGCGAATTGGAGATGCCGGCCGCTCTATTCAACATGCTTGATGTCTATTAACTTAAACAGTGATTGGTTAATGTATTTACGATTCCACAACGTGTAAATGTAGGAAATCCGTATTTTAAAAATATGTCTTTTGACGGAAATTGTGGAGTCTCGCTGCATGTTTTACGCCTGTGCTCTTGCTACCATAATTTTCAGAAACCAGGAGTGGCAAGTCTATCACCGAGCCCAGTTGGCCATGCCCCCAAACGGGCATAAGAGATAGTGCGCGCTCGTTTTGGAAGCTCCAGGTTTAGATGGCCGACAAGGCTTTTCCAGCCGATTGCGGAGCGCCATACTTATCAATAGTTACACACTCCGTGTTCTCATATACTTCCTCGAAACGATTTTTGTTCTAACATGTAAAGTCCTGTGTGAAGTTCCTCACAACATGCTGTGTGTTAAGCTAAAAGTCTATATTTCAGCCTCATGCGTCGTGCTAGACGCTCGTCTGATCATTGCCACGATCAGCCGTCAACGTGCCCCCAGGCACAGCTCTCTAATATGTATCCCTGACTATGCTGTCAAGCAAGATATCGAGACTATTGCTTGTGTATAATAAAGTTCTACATGAAAGCCGATATGCCGTTAGTCAGTCAGTAGTACGTGTAAAATACCCAGATGTATCTCACACATGTAATGGCTTATCTTGTCGTCGCCGCAGAATATGAAATTTGAATGGAGCGTTTGACGTTTTTTTCAAGATGCCGCAGCGCCGGGAGGTGGTTTAATTGGCTTTGGAGCATTAGAATATTGTTGTTGTTGTCGCGAAACGTTACAGGGGTTTACTTTTCTGTTACATTGTTCTGCAGCGCACGCACGCAGCAGATAATGCAGCAGCACCACACCCCTCTTACGAAGGTTTGATGAAGCAGCGGATTAAGCGGTCGTTATTGGTAGCATTGCTTTTCCAGTGTCTCTTTAAGAAGTCCATAAAGTAGGCGCTGGTGTCGTTGCTTGAAGTGCAGAACTTCTGGGGAAGATACGAACACTATCACCGTGGTGAACTGTATTTCCTTTTTTCTTCTTTAGTGGAGTGATGAGCCAGAAGCCTCAGATTTCGATAACAAATCTGCCAAGGAAGTGAGAAACAGAACTGTTCACTTTAGTACACTTTTGAATCCGATAATTAACCATCTTTGTCAGAATGTACTAGCGTTGACTAAGCGAGAACGATACTCGGAGACTTTTTGGGTGTTGATTTTTGTAGGTGCGGGATAATAAATCTTGTGTTTTTATGACTTTTAGCTTCTGCTACTTGCTAATTTGTCTTTCGGTCTCTCACACGAGAATTACTCATTCTCATGTTGTCCGCATGTTCTGCTCATGTCTGTCACATGATGGTTGATTACCAGTCTACCAGGTATTTGCATATGCCTAGACTTCCCTGAAGGAAGCGCTAGACATACATAAGGCTGACTAGAACAGCACAGACGGGACCATTGGGTTACCTAATAAAGTTATACCGTATTACAATGGTGGCTCCAGGGGCCGTGTTTTTTCGGGTAACAAACTCTGCGACCAACCATGGGGACCCTACAAACGCTACGCGTTGTTCTTCAACACCAAGGAAATTGGACTGACCTTTGTGATGGGATTTGACCTCTGTCTATCCTACCATGAAGCTCTCAGTACTTCCCTGAAGGAAGTGCTAGACATTTATAAGGCTGACTAGAACGGTACAGACGGGACCGATGGATTAGCCAATAAAGTTATACCGTGTTACAGGGCCGTACTGTCCTCATTGTTACATATCTTCAGCGCTTTATTTCCTCCCCTGGATGAATGGTTTATCCAAATTAACTGGTAGTGACGAACCGAAATAGAGAAGAAAATTGGGACCATGCAACCCTTTACAGAAAACCAGTTCAGTGGTTGCGCCGGGGCTAGCGTTCATAAACAGCGAACGCCACCAACAGGAGTACTGGAACCAATTTTGTTGGTTCCTTTTATCCAAGTTGGCGAGGCAGTGTGCCATGGCTGATACTTCCTTTCTAGGCGTCCTTGCACCTATCTGTTGCCGAAATGAAGTCGATGTTATGTGTTTTATGTCCAGCAATTTCATCATTTTTTTAATGACTTGGTTGACAACATCCTGCCTTTACCGGCACGGATTTGCAGAGGGAACAAGTATTTGAGACATAGTTCAGACAGGAGTAACTCTGCCACGGGTAGCGCCATGTGATTTCGCACCGCCTTCGTGATCATAAACGATGCATATCAGTATGTATCGATTTCCAGTGCTAGTGGATAGTTTACACACAGAATCCAGGATTGAATGTGTCATCGCACGTTTTGGGACCGGTATATGCTAATGGAATCCGACTGTGTTCCTCACAGCAGTACGGGTTTCGCGCGCGTCGCACGAGTTGATGGCATGTCGAATGAACCGGCTCAACCCTTTCAAGTAGAATCGTTTAGTCATTATGTCCATGCATTTCGCAAATTCCAGATGAGTCAGTCTTCCTCTGACTCGTGAACCAACCGTAAGATGTCAATCAGCATTGTTGTTTAAAAAACAGGGTTTTGGTTTTGTGAAAGATATATTCACAAAGCTCATTCAGCTGTTAGAATGGCTTACTGACTTCCCCAACGGGAAGGTGTTATGATGTGGCTATACAACTGCTGCAAACAGTGAATGTTTTACTAGTTTCAAGCTTGGTGCTTATATACCAACTGCGTATATAACCCCAAGGATTGCAACGAACGAGATCAAGTCTCTTTTCCTATTAAATCACTATTTCATCGAACGGACGTTAGAGTACGATAGACGGATAAGTAGCGCAACACACACAGGAACAACGCACGTTCCTACATTTTTGTTCTCATCTGACGAGTGAAACATGATTGTGTTGCCCAAAAGGAATTCCCACTGGTTATGTTACAAATGGCCTTGAACTTGTACTGGACCGTAAATTCCATGGGAAGCCGTGGAGTCTGGTAAGCAGTAAGGCGAGCGGGCTTTCGCCGCCCAAATCGCTGAAAAACGTGGTATTCTAATCCCTGTGTACATAATTGTGCAGCGATCACGACGCTAGAGGAACCGGAGCCAGTGTGGACTGCCAGTTTCCAGAGGATTTTGAATAGCCGTATGGCCTAAATGTGCTGAATCCAGTATTATGTCGCATCGGATGAACATTAATTGTGCGGTGGTCATGAGTACAACATCCGCATGATGTATAAAGGCAACCTAGCGGAGCTGCTACTAACAAGTTCATTGGCTAATCCTGAGCAAATCTATCGTTTATCCCTTCTCTGTCCAAAGTTAGAGTCCGACCCCCTGATCCTTACTTCAACCAAGACAGCAATTCAACCTGTACATCCATTATCGTACACGCTTTAATTAGAGTACTTGAAACGTAAAAACGATAGATTATGCTAAGCCGTTACAGTTGATTAGAAACACGATTTTACTATGTGTAGATCCCGCCAAGGCTACTTAAAAAAAGAAAATACGTTTTGTACGTTTTGAAAATACGTTATACTGGGCAAGCGAGCAGCCGCTGTAACCAGTAAACATCAAATCAAACCCATCCGCGTCCACAAATTACAAGTATATTATTTTACCCTTAAATTAATATGAATTTTTTATACCGCTAGCTCACCTTTTACAAGTTTTGTAGCCACCGCCTTTGGGCCATGTATATATTATTTTACCCTTAAATTAATATGAATTTTTTATACCGCTAGCTCACCTTTTACAAGTTTTGTAGCCACCGCCTTTGGGCCATGTATATTGCTGTGTTCCGTTATTGTGGCCTGACGAACCGTTTCAAACTGCCCTTCGCCGATTCGCACGGACAAAGACGAAAAGATCACCTCATTCCTGGGATTCTCTCAGAACCATGAGTTGCAGTCTTCTGGCAAACTGTGTCTGTCGGTAGCCTGCACGATTTCCTCCCATTTTCCGTTGGCAAGAGCGGGTACGTCACTGCAGTCTTCAGTGGTAAGAACGCATAGGTAACCGCATTCTTCAGTGGTTGTAAGGTTACCGCATTTTGCGTGGGTAATAACCGGTCTGGTGTATTTCACAACCGAAAGCGGTGGTGATAGAGTAGTTCCGCCGACACATCTGCTTTCGCATACATCTAAATATGTGCTCAGCGACGACTCCCACCAATAAACTGGATCCGCGCAATTTTACGCTTCATTTCGACAATGCGCAAGTAGAAGACATCGGAGAGTACGAATGCTCTATCTACAACTACATTCCCCGTATCCCTGCATGGCGCACTGTTTTACTCAGTTGCCTTGTTCACCGGCCAAATATGGCTAGGAAGCCTGAAAAGCAGCAGATCGACGTCGACGATGACCCGGATGCAACCGAACAGGACCGACAAAAGTCCTGACATCTGCTCAGTCTAATGATAGATATTCCTCTTTACCCGATCCCGAGTTAGTGCATTTAATCGGACGTCCAATCCTCGGTGTACAACGCCATGAATAAATTTGATCTACAAAACGGACGAGTCTTCCCGAAAGTTCACCTCAGGCCTTCAGTGAATAAGATTTAACTGCTTCGCCGTTACACCGCTTAACATTTACTATATTATGCCATCATGTTATTATTAGTATTTGGTGCTTTCTAAGCTTTCCTGTGGTTTTTACTGGTCATCGGTTTAGTGAACCAAATTGTCAATATCAAACAAAGAAATAAATGCTAATGTTTTTCTGCCGACCACACAAAGTAGCCGCATCATTTACCGCATCATTTACAAACGAACGTCTTCAATAATTATTTGGGACGTCATTGTCTTCCTCAATCTGTCAATGTCGACCACAACCCAAAAATCGAGCATACCTGGATCCATGTTGTTTTCTTCTGAAAATTTTCGGCATGCTGGACCTTTGTCAGCTGCATACACTACACCATTTGTTCCTGCAGACCAATACGTGATTCACGAACGGTACCGTAGCATCCGAGTGCGCTCGCTGCGCAGTAGTGTCTGTATTAGTGGCTTGTACATGGGCGTGATTACCGTGTGCTCAGATAAGTTCTCGATAACAGGCAGATGTATCATTTACACAATTTTAATGCATGAAGCTAAAAGACACGGCATGTAAGCCAATCGTACATAACCATACCATCAGCCACAATCCGCACGAATGGGGCCAGTTCGCTCCTTTTTCTTTGTAGTTTCCAGTGTGCTTGGGGAGAAGGGTTTCCTTAGACGGTAATAATGCCGGAACTAATTGTAGTGAGTCGCTTTACGACGAAAGTCATCAGTAATGCGCTTTTGCGTGGTATTCCCTTGTCAATGAGGAACTGGTTTCTTTCTAGTCCTCGTTTCAAAGTAGTTTTTGCAATATGAATGCGTCCAGCACAGCAGCAGCAGAGTTGGCACGTGTTCCGCAAAAGTCCGTCCCGCGTAAGGTGCATTTGTATTCGTTGACTGTGGTTGTTGGTATTGGTTATATTATATTTAGCAAGGCACTGGTGTGCATTTGTAACTTCATCGATTATCTGTAAGCAGTTCTTAAGTTAATGGCATCAGGCAATTGAAATCGAGCGGCTGGCATCTCTGGATAATGCCCCGTCGAAATCAAGAATGCAATAGCACATGTAATCGATGGTAAAATACCGTGAGATGCGTCGAGAGCAACTCAAGTCCACCTGGATTAGCAGACGCTATGGATTCATTTTCTCTGGCCGCATGAGTTTCCCTGTAACTTGTCTCCACAACAACACCTTTAGGGAGGAGAGTTTCGATAGCTATAGATTTCACGATACCTTACATATGGTGTGCATTTCGTCGGGAATA
>JAQGAU010001427.1:0-19385 GCA_034698045.1 Paramacrobiotus richtersi | reverse complement strand
AGCTTAACAATCTCTGTCGAGTCGTGGATCGGCTGCTGCGCTGCACATTAGCCTTAGTTTTCATGAAGGAGGCACTGTCATGAAGGTCTCAAGTGGTGGATGGTAAAAAGTGATTCCAACTCGATTCGGTCCGGTATTCCTTCGGCATCTTGTCTCCTTCCAGACGGCTATGTTTGGGATCGTCCATCTTGGTTGCAGAAACACCCAGCTGCGGCTGGGGCAGCGCCACCTGCACAATGCTGATCTTCTCATGGCTAACAGACACCGTCTTCACGCAGTGGTAATCCAGTCGTCGTTCGCCCTTCTTCACCAGGAACGACCAGGGGTAAGCCAGCAACAGCAACATCATCAGCGCGTAAACAATTTGGCTTGCTGTACAGGGACATCCCGATATCTCTGCCAGCATGCTCTCCTGGAACCCATCCAACTCGAAGGTTTCTTCGATACGGTACAGCTGATCCCGGTGCTGGTGTTCGTTGACAAAAGCCTGCTTCTGCGATTCGTATGCTGCTCGTGTTTCTTCGTCAGCAAACATGTATTTCTTGTGCATGGAAATGATCTGGTACGAGCCGGATTCGGCCAGCTGAAAGGGGTGCGTCACGTCCTTCCAGGATTTGAAGTCAAAGGTCTTGGTACCGTACCAGGTGATGATCTTCCTCTTGGTCATGTCCACGCAGGCGGATCCGTCGCTGTATGTCACGTCTGCGTGGGTGTCGTCGTTGTGGTAACATTGCAAATGCCATGTGATTTTAGGTGCACCTGTATGAAAAACTGGATAAATCAAAGAGTAAGAAGTGTTAGTAACCGATTGTTTACAGACTTCACTGCTTCGTTGCTTATATATATTCCGCATTCCGCCTTTTGGTAGGACGGCTCAAGTACGGTATATGCCATCAGAAGTATATAGCCTTTCGTTACAATTTAAATTATGTAAGGACCATCGAAATGCTACTCACTGCGGTATAGTACTTCCAGTCTATCCTCCAGCTGCCGTCTCGACATCGCGTCGGAAACCTTTTTCCAGGTTTCAGAACGCACCACCGATACCAAATATATAATGACAAAAACGGCCAGCGTGACCACTCCGAAACCGAGGATCACCGGGGCAGCATACACGTAATGCAGTTCCACTATCACGCGAATACAACTGATGATGCAGAGTGTGGAAACCCATGTCACCCACGGACGAACGTTAAAGATGCAATGGGAACATGCCCGTTTGCAGCCCGGATCGCCATCTTCAAACTCAATCCAATTGGGCGGTCGACTGGTCCGCCGGGAAACATCGATACTGAGGGATAACTTCGCCGGGATGGGTTCTTTCTTCTCGTGTCCCGATAGGAGTTTCTCAGTTTCTTCCACTGCCGGGGTATTGCGATACTGCGCAATGATGTCAGACATTTCACTTGCGAGATGAGCAGCCACAGTTTGTAAAAAGTAGCAGATAGCAGTGCAGAAAAATGATCTTGTCAGATTGCGTGTTTTCTGCAGCGTTGTTGTGCTGTGTGCATATCCGTTGAGTCAGTGAAAGTTCGTACCCTTGGCACACAAGCTGGAGCTCTAAAATAATCAATAACGCATGGCTCAAAAGTAAGGCATAATTGCGTTCAGTAGGTTTGCTAAGTCAGTGGCGCTTGATACATCGCCGATCGTAAACAACCGGCAACTTTTCACAGTTTAGAAACTTGCCGGTTATTTACGGCTGCATGGTGTCTAGTGTTACCAGAAACTAGATCATAGAGAGCCGGGCATCCCGCTAGTCTACGGGAACATATATAGCGGCTCATGGCCTCAAGGCATATATCGCAACTTCCGCATTCCTGTGTCAACGATCTATACCCGTCAGTGACTCAATCCAGATACAAGGTTAGTGGCTTTTGCTCGGTATAAAACAAACAAAGAAGCTGACAATAATTATAGCTTATCGTTATCTGTAGAGACAGCAGTGCAACGAAAAAGCCCTGAGATGCAGACATATTATAAAACGTGAAATCACACTTAAAAACGCGCACAGTGTGGCTTGCTGATATACCGAATCACTCATAAAGCTTAAGCATCATCCTTTCTGCGTAGCTTTTGCCAAAGATCCCAAACGCGTCGAGTGGTGGTGGGAATAAACTGAGACCGAGATGTTCCAGGACAATCAGCGATGTCTCCCGGTATATATAGAAATTCTATTCACCCAGCCTCGGTTTCAGGCCCACAAGCCATCAAAAATCTTCCTGGGGCAACGCCATATGTGCAATGCTAATGTTTCCATGCCGGGCCGACACCATCTTGACGCAATAGTAATCCAGTCGCCGTTCACCTTTCTTGACCAGGAACGACCAGGGATACGCCAACAACAGCAACGTCATGACGAGATAAACCAGGAGACTGCCGGTACAGCGGCATGCCGACAGAAAGCTGTCGTGAAACCCATCCAACTCGAAAGATTCTCGAATGGTGTAGGACACATCTCTGTGTTTGTTGTCGTTGATGAAGGCCTGCTTCTGCGCTTCGTACGCTATTCGTGTTCCCTCATCAGCAAAGATGTACTCCTTGTGCATGGAAATGATCTGGTACGAGCCGGACTCGGCTAGCTACAGCGGATGCGTCACGTCCTTCCAGGATTTGAAGTCAAAGGTTTTGCTACCGGCCCAGGTGATGATCTTCGTGTTGATCGCCTGTACGCCGGTAGATCCGTTGCTATAGATAATCTCTACTTGGCTGTCATCATTGTGATAGCACTGCATATGCCATGTGATTCTTGGCGCACCTGTACTGAAAGTACAGACGGCGTTTATCAAACGCCAGTCATGCCAAAATGGAAAATTAATATAGATGAAAATATAGATTGTTAAAGGGAAAAAAAGGCTTATACGTATAATTCCGCGACAACCTCTAGGAAGCAAATTACCGATACATATGTGCATGTGTAAACGTAACACGAACCAATTGTAACTGTACTAACTTTGATGTACGACTTGCAGTTTTTTCTCCAGCTGCCCTTTCGAGATCGCAGCAAAGACCTTTCCCCACGTTTCAGAGTACAACACCGAGACTATATAAATAATGATCAACAAGGCCAACGCAACCGCACCAACAATGACATTTGTCGTGTTCCCGTAATGTGTACTGTAGTGTAGTTCGATCATCCCTCGAATACCACCGCCGATGCACAGTGCCGACACCCAGATCACCCACGGTCCCACGTTCAAGAGACAGTGCGAACAGGCACGCTTACATCCCGGATCACCGGCGGTAAAGTCAATCCAGTTGGGCGGTCGATCAGTCCGCTGCGACACGTCGATCGTGACGGATAGGTTAGATGGGAGGGTTTCTTTCTTTTCGTCGGATGACAGTAATGTCTGAGTTTCTTCGGCTCCTTCGGCTTTGGAATATGGGGCTGTTATGTCGCCCATTGTACTCCACCGCAACTGTGTCGCTCTAAGCACAAAACGCGATTGTACAAAAAGACCAACAAAAACTTGACTGAAAACGAAGGTTTTGGTGGTGGAACTCGCCTTGCATCTGTCTGTATCCACTGTGCGATGAAAGCGTCTACCACAGCGCAGTATGTTTCGGGTACATACCGTAGCACTGAACTAATCGATCGCAAGCATGACCTGATCGATGAAAGTCTAGACAGAGTTATAGTTTTAACGGGCTGGCTACGGAACCCGCTACATCGCGATCATGGACAGCCGGCAGACTGGTATGCCGGTCGGAAGTTGATACAATCACAACTGGCCGACTGGCTCGTTGATCTACAGTTTACTGGGCCTTTGAGCTACTTTTTACACGCACCCCTATGCATGAATAAACAAAAGTTGTCAGTCAATGTCTTCGCGTTTCGACGCAAGAACATGAGGGGGAAATTTCCTTTGGCAGATACAGCAAAATTAACAAATTAGGCTATCAGCTGTGGAGGAAATCGTTAACAAGCCGGCAGAATACCTACGGTATATGGAGCCTTTCGACGATGGAATCAGCATAAAACTGCTGGTCTTGGAATGTTTCTGCTAACATTTTCATTCTGCGGCATTTGGAATCTTACAGTGCATCTCTCTCGCTTCACACAGGACCTGGCTGCGATAAACTGATGTGATCCAACTGCAGTGTAAACATAACTAGAAAGTTATCCGGAACATGCCAATCATTGCGAGCTGCTCCGATCACATTGTTTCGCGATTACAGATACTTAAAAAGTAGCTCGTTTCAATAATTCATATCTGAACAAAAGGAGCACATATAAATTTGATAAGATGATCCGGTTATAGCCATGGCTTGATACGTTTGGATTACATTACCTTCAAAGTTTCGCTAAAAACGTCAAAGCCAACAATCTGGGTCGCCTTCAGAATATTTCTCATTTGGCGGTCTCGGCGCCGCCGACCGTTATACACACTACAGCGAAACCCATTCAGAGTTATTTTATTATTCATTTGCAAAAATTAATTAATTACTTCCCAATGACTACATGAAGCGAAACATACTGGAATACAACACAGTTAGTAATCGACAAACAAACATCGACCGTATACAAAAAAACAGTGCAACCCGCCCTGGGTGTTCAAGTCTTTCTGGCTGCAAACGGCAGCTTATTCGCTACACTGCGCCGATCGCTGCGTCCAGACTGGTTGACCTTTATCCGCACCGGTAACGTCATGCTAATGCTTTTGGCCCGCATCGACTGCACCAGCTGGGTGTGGTCAGTGAGATCCTTGAGGGCATCTGTGAAAAAACAAACTTGAAAATAACAAGCAACATCTTCGCAGCAATCAAAAACAACCATAATCGCTCATATGCCAGTTACGACTTATTTCACCAAAACAGAGCTCGCGAACAATAAGAAGAAGAAGATTACAAGCGGGAATAAACAAGGGTGAGACTAGCGAATGAGTTAGCTCTTGACACAAACTGGTGCTTGAAAGAGAAAACCATTTTTTGTCACTTATACTTTATACACGAGCATTTTCTGTCACTTATACTTTATGCACAACTTGACAGCACAAGCATCTTTTGTCATTCCCCTTGTAAACTGACTGGTTGACCAATTATTATAAAATGCTGCATTCTATACTATAAGAAAGTTAGTACAGCGCAAGCGTCGTTACGTTTGATAGCTATCTGGAAAGAACAAGGATGGTGGCAAATATGCGTGCCGAGTTTTATCTGAAGCTTTTATCGCTCCGAGTAACCTGATACACGAAACTTGCGTATGGGGACTTATGCAGAAATGGTTGTCTCTTCAGCGCATACAGCAAAGCCTACAACAGCTAAGGTCGCTTTTCGCAAAAACCTGGTTTACTGACCTTTCGATTTGGACCGTTTCTCCTTGCCGGCCGTCAGCATCTTGGCCGTCTGTATCGCCGCCAACCGGTCCTTCGGCGCAATCGCAAACCCCGTCTCCAGATCCCCCTGCACCCGCCGCCGCTCCTCATCAAACGCGTCCATCCACTTTTTCTTCTCCTCCACCGACTTGGCCAGGAGGATGGTACTCTGCTCCTTGTCGGGGCACACCACGACCCAGCCGTGCTTGATCCCCGCGTCATTCTGATCCAAATCGACAATGTCCACCTGGTCCATGTCGAAGCGGCCCTTGTACGTGAACATGGTGCGTTTCATCATGTCCCGCCGGCAGAAGATTAGCTGGTGGTCGAACAGGAAGAAGACATACTCGTGGGTCCAGCTGTTCTTGCTGGAGAGCTTGGAGAGGTCGCCGTAGTGGATTAGCTGGGAAGAGCGTTCGACGAGGTCCTCACCGTCCCATAGGTCGATGGTCTCCTGCCAGAAGGCGATCTTTTCTAGACATTCCAACCGACGTTTACGCTCGTTAATGACACCTGCAAACACATTTTTATTAGATACGAATTCCCGTACTCGGTTAAACAATAAATAAACTCGGTTAACTTTGCGATATTTGCCGAAACAATCTAGTTCGTTAACATATATAAATGTCATCTTTCTGATTGCTAGCTGTGTTATGCCAGTTTAACACAAACGAATTCATTGCGCTCTAATCTCTACAGTTTCCTTTAGTGCAAGTACGAGTACATGCGTCAAAGTGCTTGACAATACAGCACATAAACAGTGCATTGCACATTGTTTAAACGACTGCCGACAACAACCTTGACCTGTGATAATGAACCCAAGTGCGTTACATATTAAATTATCTGCTTCATGCTGCGTTTTCAATGTCAATTCCCGTATCACCACTAAACTTTAACATAGTAAGAGAAAAAGCTCAAATTCTGAAAAACTGTAGAAAAAGGTTTCTTTTTGTTTTAGACAAACTCCTTTCATATGATACCATAAAAAAAGTACTGTTTTATATTTAGAGAACGATGGAAGGAAATGCTAGCGTTTCACACTTGCAAGACGATAGTTTACGCAATCGGTATTATACCGGCTCAATTGCGCTGGATTACAAAAAAAGCACGATCGTTGCTCATAGAAAACAGTGCAAAGGCTAAACAAACACCGACCCCTTGTTGTATCCTACCATTGTTTTCATACAACAACGCACTACATCATGTTCGATACTCAAGCCCATCCAGCTGGCATGCAATCACCTACCCGTCACACTCTTCATGGCATTCAACGCCAACTTGACACTCTGACAATCCGGATGGGTCTCCGGTGTGTACTTCAGCAGCTCACACAACTGCAGCGGATACTTGCAGATCTTCTGTACCGGCTGCAGTAGGAACCCATCCAACGAGATCTCCACCATATCCTGCAGCATCCGACAGGCTTCAAAGAAGTGGGCGTACTGTTTAATCTGCTTGAGCTGCTGCAGTTCCATGGCCGATTGGGTGTGGTTGTTGCAGTAGTCCGAGTATAACTCGGAAAAACCGCGTTGGTGTAAAAGGAAACAGTGGCCGATCTCCGAGCGGTGCACGTTGTTGGTGCTGATGGAGACCTCGAGGTCGGTGAGGAACTCGGTTTGGAATTCGTAGAGTTGTTCGATGTTGCCGAAGATGCACTCGATGCGGCCTTTGGAGAACATGTCGGGGCGCTGCCGGCATTTGTTCAGATAACCTAAACAAGAGCAGTTTAAGTCAGTCTGATGCGGCATGAAAGTTACTTGCTGTTTTATAGGATGCCTTTAAAATTCCAGTATGTGGTTCATCTGGAAGACTATAGGCAGTCAATATTCTGTCAAACCACAATTTTAGAACAATTCATTTTGATTCCTTATTGATTCAAGAAACGTTCCTGATGTGTATGTTTTGATCGTTTGCAGAGCATAGTCATCTAGTCAAAAGTCATTTTCAAGTAGTTATTTCCCATGAAGTATCAAGATTCTGTGACATATCGGATGGAACAGGTCAAGTGTTAACACAAACAAACTGGAAAGAACGAAGTAGATTTCCTCTCTATCACGATCAATCAACGAAGATGCATTTCCGGTCACTCCTGAGTAGCATAAAATAACCCAACCCACCTTCAATAACATCTTTAAGGTTATCCACAAAATCCCGTTCATTCTTCAGGATCTCCTTAACAATATTCGCTCGCATGCCTTCCATGGAGGATTCCGCGACATTCTGCTCGCAGTCAACTTCATACTTGACTTGCGACCACAGGGATTCAATATACAGGGGACTGGCCGGCGTCTCGCCGGCTTGAGCATTGTGCGATGAGGCTGAACTGTTGGACAAGTCCGATGTGCGTGAGGAGCGCGCCGACACCGACCGATCCAGATCGGTGCATTTCTCATCGGCCTACAACGTACGTAACCATCATAACATATGTCAGTCTACGCGCTCTGACACCTCGCATCAACACCGTGTTGCCAAACAGACCGATGGAGAGTGAAACACAAATATGACGGAAATTGGTCTATTTTTGTGGTATGTTGATGATTGTACCGCATCTTTACGATGTGCAGCATGATTTTAACTTTATTGCAGGTTAATAGTCTAGCCCACAGTTTTGCTCCCATTACGTAAATCATCGAAAGGAGATACGCAAACTATTCGCTAAGGCCGTACCCCGGTTATATCGGAAAAAAAGTGCCACTGCATCGGTACAAACAGCACATAATACGAATGCTTTCGAAAGTGAGATGATGGCCAGTTATTGCGCAATATGGGCAAAAAGTTTAAATATAAATGCGACCCATAAAAAGCTCGTTTCTATCCAATTTAGATGATGTACCAGTAAATGCACTTAAATCTGACCATGATGCCTAATTAGACGGTAAAGTACCCAACCGCGTTTCCTGCTAACAATTTCCTCTTACCGGTGCAATGGCAAAGGAAACCAGTCGCCCATTTGGTTGGCAGCTGCGTGACCGTCGCATGGGACTGCCACACCCCGAAGAATACTCGGTACTGGTGGGGCGCGCCGGCCGTGACGAGCTGCTCATCTCGTCCTCCTGCCCCAAATCGACAATCCCACTATCCGCACTAGTCGGCTTCCGGCCGCGGTCCGACACTTCCACCGGGCGGACCAGTCCGTCATAGAAGATACTCTTATGCGTGGTACGCCGCTGCACAATCTCCGCCGCTTCCTCGGCATCCTCGAGATCACAGGGATAGGAACTCTTGCGGGTGTACTGGGTCGGCCGGTTGAGTTTGGCCAGCACACCGGTACGGAGATTGGACAGGCTCTTGCGCATCCTCTGCATTACGTTGGGGGAGTCGGGGGCGTTGGCATGGCCCTGTGAAGAGGAAGAATTGCACATCACAACTTTCGTATTGTCAAAATCAAGAGAACCACAGAGCATATATTAAATATTGTTTTTTCTTCTAGAATATTAGCATTTTTTTACAGAAGGGAAATACTTTCAACTTTAATGGTAAGGTGATATAACAGTGCTGGCTCTAAAAATGACTACGACAGTTATATTACTGTTCGAAACGGAAACCACCAAAATCGGTGCTTTTTGAGACCGTGGTACTTTAACGAAGATGTAGCCGGGATGTTAATGGGACCATTCACAATCAAGTCGCATCAACAGTGCCGTTTTGCGATAGGCTGTCTATTGTGACGTAATTTTAAATCAACGTATACACAGTTTCTAATACTGTTGCCATTCTAAAGAAATTGGGTGAAGATGAGGTTTTATACCAGTCTTACCTGGGAAGAGAGGTCGTTAGGAACGGTTGCAATGGGGATTAAGGAGAGGGGCCGGGGAAAGGGGAGACGGTGCCGGCTGGCGTCCGATTTGGAGCGCTGAATAGAGGGGGAGGGACGCGGGCGGTGGTAAGCGTAGGCGGACAGTGGGGGCTCCTACAACACAGGGCAGGATGGTATACAAGTACTTCCGGTTCCAGGTTTTTCACTTCTCAGATCAAAATCAAACTGACAACAAAGTGGGATCGCGTACTATAGTATACAGTATCGATGGCTGACAGGCAAAAGCATTTACACAATTCCGAAAGTAAAGATTTGCCCATGATCAATCAAAGTAAATATTAGCCTGTAGGCGTCATTACATAAGACCTTTTTAATATACATACACTCCTTGGCTTGTTGGAATACTTTTTATTAAACTAGAAAACCTTCTGTTTTGTTCATTCAGTTCGCAGCAAAAATGTAAAGTACCGTACTTACACTAGCATTTTTTTACCTATTGCTATGATCGATCGAGACTCGTTACAAGACGTTTCAAGTAATGAAAGAATGAATTTTTCACAACAGTCTTACTTTACCCTGATAACGCGACGCACAGTCCTTGGTACAAATAACAAGATAGATAGAAAGATAGATTATAGATTCTATCACAAATTTAAACGTTCTTCACAGATGCCGGACCAGATAAATTTCCAAATAACAAAACTGATCACAAAGTCGCCATAAAATGCAACTTAACACCGGTGCGGAACGTGTCAATTCCGAGATGTACTGCTAGTGGTTATTCCGCTGTTGTGTGATGATTGGAAAAATTATTGGCAAACACATAATACGGCCATAATGTTGGGTGAATGATACGGTGCTATGGTGTTATGCAGCGACTGGCCCAGTCGCATTTGATAACGTGTGAGGCAAGGTAAACAATGGCCTGTTGATCTTAGACTGTTTACTTAGGACCTTCTCACTGTACTGTGGTACGTGCTGGTCTCTCACCATCTGCTCGTCTAACTGCAGTAGACCATATAAACATGGCGATAAAGTGCGCGATTGGAAAGAGAGCAGTGTCGTTGGTTCCCTGTTCTGCTGACCAACGCTTACTCAACACATTCATACGCGCCGCATTCAAGCGATGTAATCGATGTGATCGGATATGCCGGAACACATTCCAAGCACTGAACCGTGAAACTTTCCAGCGATTTCTTACTGGAATTATAATAATAGTATTTCAATCGGCAGACTCCGCTACATCCCATAAACAGTTTAAAAGTCCATCCACGTAGAAAAAAATAAAAACAATTTTGGAAGTTTTTCTAGCTGAAATGAACAAGTATGTAACGTGTAATCTGCAAACGCCCAGAAAACAACGTTGGTACAATAAAATTTCCAAAACTGAAACAAACAGCTTATCCCAATTAGTACGCGAAGGAATATGAATACTAGCCAAAACCAAACTAACATTACCGCGCATATCTTCCATGCTCAACTGCTGAAACAGAAAACAATTCAATCTGTTCTCATCCGACAGTATAATTATTATATGCTCTTGACTGGACCGAACTGGTTTTGTGAACGGAAGTAAAGATCTTACATTTAATAATGTTACTAATAATGAAAATTAAATATGGTAAACTAACATCTTAGCGAGCAACAGCATTTATAACTGGAACGCGTCTCAGGTCTGTATTTCATCTGATATACGTACGGGAAGCCAACGTAAAGCGCCGTAAATCACTCAGCCACGGAATGTGTGATGCGCTGGTGGCGTGTTCAACCATATAAAAAAGTATACAACAGAAAAACAACGTTGGGTTGTTTGTGGTGTAGCGAAGAGTGGGTCAATGGATCTGCAGTGCATCAGCACTTGACAGTTTGCTTGGCGAGATCTATACAGGTTCCCAGCCGGCTAACTGACCGCTCTCTTCCACCGGTGGACGAGTGGCGCTCAAGTGGCCCTACTCGAGTGTGAACAAGGCGGTACGACCAGATGCTGGGTGCTTTTTTTGATCAGTTAAAACATCATCGAGACGGACATGAACATCATCCTGCTGTATATCACATGTTGTGCTGTTTTTTGTAAGGAGTATCAAAACCAATGGACGAGACACTAGTAATTAGCCGTATACCGAAAGATTGTGCCGGGAGGGAAAAGTGAGACGGTTAACAAGTTTTCCGCATTTTTCGTGGGACGGGGAATCAATTACTAATCAGCTAGACGGAGACGGCTTATGAATTGGAAATTAGCTGGCTGTGTAATTAATCAATCGCCGGAAGGTGTAATGCGAAACGGGTTAATGAAAGCTAATCGCCGCTTTTAACTCGCGTGCATTCTTTCACACCGTGTCAACAGTTATAGACGTAGGATTGATTAATTGTTTTAACACAAACGTTTGGAAGCTGTTTAGTAATGTAAGCGCATTAATCATTCAATCTCCGATACGAAACATTGTGGAAAAAAGCCGCCCAAACAAGATTTTCTACGTTCAAATCAACATGAAATCTGATACTTCACAAGTTTAACAAATCTACAGTTCCACACCGAGATTCGCTTAAACAAATGCTTTCCTAACAGCTTGAAAGAATTGGTAAAAATTGCAGTTTTTGAATCTTTCTTACCGGTAAAGTTGCGCTTTATGACTATCCGGAAGCAAACACGCACGTATAATCCGTTTTAATGGGCCACTCAGATTTGTATTACCAACTTTCCACGACTCGTGTTTAGACCATCACTCTACTACAAACAACACACACATACCAGCCTTATCGAAATTCCTCGCAAACAATCACTTCCGTCAAGTTAGCAGCCCTGACCATAGCTCAGCACTCAGCACCCGATTACGCCATCCCCACAGCGCGTCGATTGGACTGATGCAACACTGCATCAGCCTCAGGTCATGGCCCCGCCTACGTTGTTGTATAGACCGCCAAAAGGCTGACCAATCACACGAAAGTTGGTGTTTGCGATGGGGTATCAGCTGATCTTCAGTCTGGGTGTATGGGCAGATACAAAACAGTATTACGAAGATTTCTAAACAGATCTGTATGATCTCTGTTGTTTTGATGGTATGTCTGTCAATGGGCCCTTTGGGGACGTGCTTAATGGGATTGCTATGCTAATGGGAGTACTTTGCCGAATGGTGTCAGACTTGAATCTGAAGTTCTGGACTAGTTTTACCGGTTTGCGAAGAAGTCTGCCGGTACAGGGAAACAAAAGACGGAAATCCGCAAAATCGCACTGTCGGATTTTTTACTTCATCTAAGTTTAAATTTAGAAATAATGCCTTTTAGTTTAAATTGTTACGGGTAAAGTTTCATACGGTACGAACAGGAACAAACTCTTCTGTTTTGTTCGTAGTGTAGTTGTGACCTTTTGCGCTTTAAAGAGAATTGCAGATACTAAAGTATATCGCTGTTGTACATATAGTTGTACATATAGTTTTACATATAGTTGTAAAAAGCTACGACATGATCCGGTGATCATCATACATGACTAACATGAGTAATGGAAATGTAAAACTATGCAACGAATGCTTTTTGATCTACATTGTTCTGCAGGGCAAACATTCAAATGTTTTAAGAATTAACTCATCTATCTACGTGTATCGTAAGCTTTACGTCATTTGGACTTCTGTTCGAAATGCCATTGTTTTCCTTTAAAATTGCATCGCGCTTCTCATACAGCGAACTCGAAGGAGCGCCAGGCTGGAGCAGCACGGTTTGTTTTCGTAAAAAGAGACGATTATTATATGCAGCACATCCAGGAAGTTGTTTAAGTAGCGTACGCAAACAAATATTCTGAACTTCTGATAGGGCGCTACCATAACATCGTATACGTGCTGCCGCGGCTTGGACTGTGTTTACGTCTCCGTATTGTTCAGTTCACATGAGATCGTGACTGAAACTGTGCAACACGGAAAATATCAGAACACACTGAAGACAAATTTAATAAAGATTTTGTTTTGTAACATCACAGTCCCACATTACCACCGCTGTTGTAATCGATACACAACTTTCTGATGGTGGCAGTTGCTAACTACTACGGGGACTGTAGGAGGCGTTACGATGCCGATGACTATCATTATTATCGTCCCGAAAAGCTGCGGAATGCAGCTAATTTATACTGTGCGTTTCAAGCTTTTTGCACCGTATTTTGTCCAGTACTGATCTGGTCATGTTGTGCCGGAAAAACGGACAGTTTTAACAAAAAGTATGACTACCTCGGGTACAAACTGCTACCCCCCTAGGCGGCGATCGCAATGGCCCGCCCAAACTTTTTATCTTGTGCTTACGTTTCGAGTTTCTCGATCGTCACGAAAGACAAAAGTATTAGTAAACAATAAACAATGGCTAAGATTACACAAAGCACTTCCTCTTCTGTAACAGAACAAAGATGTGATCTCTGGTTCTCTAACGCCGTGTCAGGCGTTTTCTGTACAATTGCCACTGTAACTAATACTAATCTTCCAAACTATCTTTTTTTCTGTAGTATTGAGCATTCGTTGATCTTCAATAAGAAGCTAAATCGGAAATTTACAAACACTGTAAAAATGTGATTACTTTAAAATTCTTTAAAATTCGAAACAATTCGGTTACGCTCCAGCGCGCTAACTCGCATATAAACCCATTAAAAAACAACAATTTCTAAACGGCAGTCCATAGTAGCACACATCCGACTATAAACCCCCTTTTCTCGTCACACTCCACCAGTCCAGCACTCTTCTAAACATCACCCGAATAAACCCCCGCACATCCATTTCAAGTCATAACAACAAACTCACAAACCCATTATCAAAATAACGGCCATTTGTCAGCGCAGCGATCGGGCGATAAGATGTGTGTTTTTTCGGCCCAAGTCAACGATGCGTTGAGTTATGACTCTAGCGTTGCTCATGACTGCGCATTGTGGGTCAACACAACCACTGCGCCATCTATGGGGCTAATGATGCGCACTATGCAGTATCACGGTTTTGCGCAGCTTATTTGTCAATCGCTGACCCATATTTTACGATATATACCATTCTTATTTCCACAGTGTAATCATGGTAAATGAGACTCGTTTTCAATTATGGACAATTTATCATCACAATGGATCGGCGGGGTACCGCTTATGTAACCGCAAACGTGGGCGGATGGTTAAACAGTTCGAACGAGATTAGTTGGAGAATTTAAAATGCAGTGTGTGTGTCTCATGTAATCGCATGTGAGGGCGGTTCACAAGAATAATAACATTGTAAACTTGCAAAGGATGTCATTCTATTTCGTGAAACTAACTGGGTTATTTCAAAATTTGCGATCCAACAGTAACAATTGAGATGGATTTAAAATAAAATCTTTGTTTTTGTTTTCTTTATCAGGATTCAGAACAGTTATCGTAATTTTAACCAATTTTTTTCTTCAATTTTTTCAGATTGGAAAAAAATGATTTTAAAATAAAACAAATATTATAAACATAAAATAGAAAGAAGCTAATATAAACTTTATCAAAATTACATAAATTATTTAAATTAAATTAAGTTAAATTACGTTACACTACATCAACAAATTGTAAAAATATACTACGGTGCGGTTTAAATTTTTTTTAGTTATAGTGTTAGAATGTAAAATCCTAAAAAACTCGATGAAGCGAAATTACATGCAATTAAACCCGAAGAACGCGTCACACCCGTTCCACCTTCAATCAACCGTTCACGTGGCTTTAAATCGTTATTAAAAGCAAAAACAAGGCTAATCACTTGATCAGCATGCGCTTATCGAGCACAATACATTTAGCGGCATGCAAATGCCAACAACACACATCACGAGATTACGCCAATTAGCAGGCGGGCAATTAAGCGGCATTGTTGTTTATTAGGCCAACTGCCACTTAATTCAACTGGTATATGTATTTCCTAGTAAAAATTCACCACCAACTGTGCACTTTTGTACAGGTTCTTTTCATGTGATAAAAGACGATCGGTTGGATGTTTTTTTCGATAAATATATGCGGAATCGATTTTCAGTAGTTTGTGCTCGGACACGCTTGGAGTGTTGTTGGTTGTACAGTCGCGCGCGAAGAATCGCGGATGATGCGGAAACTCATCTGGTATTTGCATGTTTTTTGACCTGCTTATCAGCTGGTGTATCGGACTGTCAAATAGATGACAAAACATTCGCATAGATTTTCCCCATGACGTTTTAAAAGGAGAATTAATGGAAAATATATAATAAGCGATCATAAATCAAAGATATGTCAGATAATTAGAAATCAATTTTAAAAAGGCGTGACAGAATAAAAACGAACGCAGCCATGTACATAACCATTAAGTCGTATATAAGAAGCATATTAAAATAATCAAAAAATTAAAATAATGTAAATATATAAATATAAATAAATCTAAAAAATATATAATAAAACATAAAATATAAATAATAAAATAATTATAGAAAAACCTACTAAATACATTTTATGAAAATTAGAAAAGGAACGGTTAGAAAACTATGTGGAAAAAAAGAAAAAATGGAACCGTATACGTTGATAAAAAGCGAAATAACCGAATACACTGGTGCTATGATCATCCGGTAGAAATTTCGAATCATCGTCTGATTGTTTGGTAAAGTGACCACGTCCGCAAACTAGGCTAATGTCCCGCAAGAATCTCCGTCTAATCTCGCAGCCCAATCCCCAACATACCGGGGTATCGATTTCGCAGTCTTAACTATGGAATTAAATGTTTTTCGTGCACGTCGCCGCTTGGAATCCAGTGGGAGCAATAAACTGTCGAGTCTGACGTGCCGGACGGATTAACATTTACCAGGGGGAAGCGGTCATCGTTATCTTGTCCTCATGTACGTGCGGAGCGACACGGCCAAGTAGCTAAGATGTTTGCTGAGTGGAGTGTTTGCACTGCTCTTCCCCATGCACATCGCGTTAACGCTAAGGAATAGCGTTTATTTCCGGTTCACCGCCAACGGAGCCCGGTAGCGTGATGGAAGTTTATTTGAATGATTTAACTTCCGTCGACGGAAGTAAACGTTGAGATTGTCGGGGAAATTATTTTGTAGAATAAGTGATGTTTGGCGAGCAATTTCAATGTTTATATAAACAATTAAAATAGTACGCCGAAAGATAGATATGCTATTTTTTTGGTTCACCCAGATGTCGTACTAATTTCTATATAAAGCAATCCTTTCAAATAAAAAACTTATTCCAATCAGCACGCCAAGGAACAGTGCTCGTAATCAGCTGGACGTTACCACACATGATTTCTAAACTTAAACGTTGAAGCAATGATCTGCAAGTCGATCGCCATTTCCCAGTTTTCAAAAACAACTTTTTACCGATCTCTTTAAACAGCAAAATAGCTTCTGTTATAGGTTGTTCTATGTAGATATTAGTACAACATCTGGGTGAGCCAATAGATCTCTCAATACGGTACTGAACAAGTAACATACCCAAGGAAACTCTGAGTATATACGACAAAGCGTTAAAAGAAGCTGATCTACATATACGAAAAGATCTTTTTTCCGACAGTTGTTTTTGTGGGTTCATGTAATCTGTCGGCTCACACGGTTTTCCAAGTGTTCTTGTCTCCACTACACGAGCAAAAACCATCCATTACGCGCAACAAACGCCGGTGTATCGCGCTCAGCCATTTTTTGCACCCCCATGGTACAACAACGCACACAGTGTCTGCAGTCAGCAGCGTATCGCTTTTTTTAAGCCTATACTGTAGCTAGGCCGACAGTGGACCGATTTCCGGCGGAAAGCGTGCACGTAAGCACTTGTCCGACCTTTAATTCCACACGTCTCAGTTAGGTAATTAGCGGCTCATTGGCATAAGGGTCCTTGTAATGCGCATCATTGGAGAGCACTTAATCCGGCGGCTTCAAAGCACCGCGGATAAGCTTTACAGCCAGGACAATATGCGGCGGATTAGGCGGTGATTACAGAGTCCTGCTGTAAGTATCTGTACTGTATTAAACGTTTTCAATCAGGAAGTTTACGCCAAGGTGACAATTACGGCTTCCGGTGGGTGATTGGGGCGTGAGTTATAACCGGGCAAAGAGCCCATTAAAGACATGAGAACGCCCATTTTTGTCAGTTCATGGTATGTTATGAGAACTTGTGACACCGTTCATTTATTGTAAAAAAAGGTCCGCTTTGTTCTTATGTTTACGCATGTTCACTCAGCAGCAACAGACATATGAATTCATCGTCGAATTAATACATTATTAAAAAAAGGAAACAGGAAACTGCAAAAACTCACTGAAAAAACCTTAAAAAGGTACGATTCTTCTGTTTCAGCGTTTATGTTTAGAAATGATGCGCAGTAATCCCCAGTTGATTACTAGCACTATTTCATGTCGTGCTGATTGGAATAAATTCTCTATTTGATATATTAATCACCTTAACATGTTCAAGTAAAAGTTTTGATAGTCAAAATAAGCATCACTCCTCATCATTAAATGTAAAGAGAATTTCTCTTGTGTAATGAAACGCTGATGTTCTACAGAACAAAAATAACTTCTGTTTTATTGGATTTTACAAAAATATTAGTACGACATCTGGATGACCAATAAAGCTCTCTTTACTGTTTTCTACTGCCCACAATTTTATATGCAAAGGTAGAAAATTCACATGGCTAACACTCATCGGTTTTGCTTCGTCGATCACAGATCAAACGAAAAACCGGACATTCGTCTTCGCGCAGGTCGTGTGTACAGCAAATATCGTATTTTTATATTTGGACATAAACACTACAATGCACGTACACCGGTCAGCATGATAGTTTGATAGTCACGCTCCGCTGCCCATTAATCGTCACAATTGACCAGTGTTCCGGTGCATTATCCAGCTCGACTGGCACAACACACAGGTACACATATCCGGCTGGATTGGGTTGCCTTTACATACGCAGAGTTTACCGATAAAAAGCAACACGAACTCGGTTCCGCTCAACTGCGTTTGAATGCTAAACCTGACCGGCTTGACAGTTGCGGGAATAAACAGTCCGATACACCGGACACCCGGGAACGCACATGCCATTGGCCTTTACTGTTAAACACTTGTGGATATTTTGGCGCAACAAATGTCAATATTTTATACAGCTGGTGTGCTGCGTGGATTGATACGTTCGTATTGACAAGGGACCTTCGGCAATGCGGGACACTATGACTTTGTTAAACTTTTTTGTATCGAAAGTATAATTAAAATTTCCTTGTGTTTTCAAAATTTTCAAACTGGGAGCATTTCTTCAAGTTACCATAAAAAGCTTCAGCTGCGTCCGCCCTTGACTGTAGCTAATCCTACGAAAATTATTGTGTCTGTCGAATTATTCAGTTGTCTGCTGTTTACTGCAGCATGGCATGTATTTGATTTTTAGATTATTTGATTTTTAGATTTTCTACCCTGCTTGCGAAATGAATTGTTATTAATTAAAATATCGCATGTTTAATTATTGGTTTGTTTTGTCCATGACTAATAATGACTATCAAGACTAGTAATCTATTCTAAATCGGTTCATAAGACTGTAATATTAAGTAGGATTTATTTCAGTTTTATTTTATCCCTTAAAATTTAAGTTTTTGTTTTTAGTTATGGTGTTGCTATCTACTGCACACATTTCGCACAACTAGCCGCTCCATTAATTTAAAATATTTAATTTAACCGGTCCTTTATACTTCTAGGTGTGACAGGCATAAACAGTTCGCTACAAAGCACTTCCCGACCATTAATCCATGTCAAACCCTGGTGTTTGATCATAAAAACTTATCCGGTTTCTTTTTGGTCTAGAATTCAAGCTATATTCTGACCATTGGGTTGTGCTTTACAGCTGGGGAAAATTTTGTATGGAATATTTTATATTTTTTTACCGGAAGTTGGTTGGATGCGAATAATTCTGCTGAACGGCCCATAAAACCCAAAATTCGTTTTCAGCCCCATATATAGTTTCTAGCAAAAACAAATGTTGTCCGATTTAATCGGCAATTACTCTTGTTGTTGTGTTCGTTTATGTTGAGGATGATTATAAGCTGTCACAAGCGGCGAGGGTATTATTTTAGAAGTGATTATGCCGCGGAAGGAACTTGCATGACACTCAATCCGCAGAAACCGGTAAAGTGCACCATGGCAATTTTGATAAATTAATCCACAAGTAAACCGGCTCCAGCGCCGCGGTACGTGCATTTTGTGACACCATCATTACCATCCTCTTTGTTGGCCGCTGCCAAATTATGCGCGGCACAAACAATAACACAACAGTTATACTTGACGGCTGCGGCCGCTATTTAACCGGATAATTAACGGAATGCTGAGAATACGGCCAACACGATCATATAGC
>JAQGAU010001426.1:0-19387 GCA_034698045.1 Paramacrobiotus richtersi | reverse complement strand
CAGCTTGCCGGCGGTGATGGGCGGAGATCTGGTGCGTTTGATGGAGAATATCGCGGATTGTGCAGGGACCGACCTCAATCATGATGTCGTGCAGGTGAGGATTGTATTTTAATCCAGAACTAGAAAGACCATACATAGATCGATGCATTTTGCTGCTTATAAACTGTGGGATGGGTCTGGTAATATATCTGATATCGTATGGAGACCGTCAAAAGCTGTTATACAGAAACTCAGCTTGTTTTCCTGGGCAGTGATAACGATGCGAATTTTTTTTATATAAGTTTATCACATATGAGCATCGCAATGTGGTAATTGATCGTTACTTATGGAAACGTGTAACGAGAGGGACGTGTTAAGCCGAATCGAGAATGACCTTTGCAGATACTGAACGAGCGCCAGAGTTTGGATCCTCGCGCTGACAACCAGTGCCGCGGAGTCGTGTGGACTGCCGATGATCTGGCCACATTGGACTGGGGAAAGCTGAGCAAATTCACCGTGCATAGCATTATCAAGGCCGCTGCCTTCGAAAAGTTGATCATTGTGTTGACTTTGTAAACTCGAACGTTGCGAATGTTTTGAAGAACCGCAAGGAGAAATGCTTGTTATTTTTTTGAGTGTGCGTTACAATTTACATGACCGATTCGCAGGTCCCAGCTGTCTACATGTCTACAAATCAAGAGCGAACTGGATTTTTTTTATCATTTTTCATGAAAATTTAATCGTATTCGCCATTAGCTATATTAGTTTAACGACTGGGCTTGCGTGTTTAAAATAAACGTTGCCTAATTACGGTGTAACGAAGCCGCCAGTACCTCTAATAACAGAAGCTGGGAATGCAGATCGAGAACGGCGGACGGCTGGCTTACAAATGTCAAAAAAACACCTTATCTTAACACCAAATGAAATTTACAAAAAAACCACAACAGAAACAAATGACAACGGGCAGACGGCTACGAGAGAAAATAACGGGAAGCTGATGGAACAGATGCGCTGATTCCAGATCGCGATAACGGATCATTCAACGAACATGAATCGTATTTTGCGCGTGTGACAGCACTCACAGCAGGTGTGGATCGGTATTTATAATAAACGGTACACCGGCGCAGTACGAGTATGGCAGACAGTCGTACAAGCCGCTTTTACTCATGGGTCCATTTACATTTTACGGACTGTACTTTCCGGTCAGAGCACAGCGCTTCCGCAGCAGTTTGGCGCAAGCCTGTACTTCTTGGTTTGAACAGCTTGATAAGCGAATCATAACAACAGACAAATGCACAGCTTAGCTTCATTTTGTGTAAGTCTGTGTTTTTGAAGCAAGAAAAAACTGTCAAACATTCCCTTTTGGTCCAGACTGAGCAGTCAAAACAGCCGTATTAATCAGCAATATTCTGTCCAGTTTCCGTGGAATCAGTAAGGAAAAGTGGAAAACAACCACACGGAAGAAACGGAGCAGTCGCTGAATTCGGTGACGGTGAGCTGCTCGGCAGTAGAGAGTGCCGCGGGCGACCGACCCACGGCTGGGCACGCTGCTCAGGCTGACGTCATCTGCCCATGTTTGCAGTTATTATTAACATTATTTTTGTTTCTATTATTAATCATAACTCTGGTGGGAAATAGCGAAGATAAATGTTCTTTTCTAAGAGGAAACTTTTTATTTATCTGGAATTACTATCTGCCTTGAGTTTTTTAATGTATAACTATTTTTTTAATATATTTATACTTTTTTAACTTATAACCAATTTACTTGTACTTTCCTACCGATTTCATTCATTTTCCTTTGATTTCTGTACCATATTTCGACGCTTTTATTCGCATTCGCGTGATGAGGAGGCGTAAAAGGATGTACCCCATTGGATTGTTAGTGGCACAGAAGAACCATCACTTATAGAATCAAAAGTGAAATAAAAGGAAAGAAACCTTTCCGCGAACGTGGGGGAATTGTACAAAACCGAACAACAAAAATCCATCGGACTAGAAGCCACGTTCGAAGGTTATACACCGCAGGCACCAAGAAGAGGTACTGAAATTCATTATTTAAAGGCCACTCGTAAGCTGGCAGAACACAACCCAGTGACAATTAAGCAAATATTCCACAACTAAAAGTAGCAGATGTCTCAGCAATACGGGTGCTTCGCTGAAATGCGCAAACTGGCACATACGATTTCTGCTGGTCAGGTGATTACATTGCATCATGCCATGCAGGCTACGTGATACGAGGTACTAAGTCTGCTTCCGGATTCTGCATGGTGCGGCATCCGGACGTATCTGGACGCATCTGTTTTCAGTCATGACACAATGTTACTTACGCGCGCACGAAATTCTGATCCTCCATGGTTGTCTGAAAGAACATTTAACTTACGTGTATGCAAGAAATAGCTTCGGATGCCGCCCCATGGTTTCTTGACATACTTGCTTAGGTGATTTGAGAAAACTGCTTGTTCATGTATCGTCAGCCTAATTACTCTTTGTAGTCACATGTCCTATGCGCAGTTTTAAGGGCTACAGACTTACAGTTCGATGCGCACTAATCGACGGAAAGGAGAGGTCAACGGAAATGAAACAAAGGTAATTTCTCAAACATCGTTATTTGATGACGTTTACAAGCTGTTGGGAGTGTGCAGGACTCGCCTGTTTTGTGCGTGTTGGTGCTACGTACAATGTTAGAGCATTAAACTGCGGGCATTTAAATGCTGATGACCATGGCACCGCCGACCCAATGGTTAGGCGTTTTCTCACGCTGGCAGTATTTCTGGCCTTTGGAATTAAGTATGGCTTACCAGATGCGCAATGAGGATACTGATTGAAGAGCAGCCGTCGCTCACTAAGTAAGGTCACAGCCACAACGTGGCGCGCGCCTCTGTTTCACACCCCGATATTGGTTACAGAAAGGGGGTGAACTCCATAATAGCTGCAAGCTGGTATTGCTGTATTTTGTCGTTAAGGAAATTTTTTGAAAGACTGAAGCGTCCTGTGACGGAGCGAGTTTGCTCTAAGGCTGCTCGTATAAGTTTTTATCAGCTCGATACGGCATATGCAGCTGCCTAAGCTTCCGGTGTTGTTTTTGGAAATGAGAGTATAGTTGCGCTTTGATTTCACATGTAAAATGCTTGTGAAATAACCTTTGGCATTGCGCGCTTTACGGAAGAATTATTCAACGGTGATACCTATATGTCGACGTATCTTCGTATTAGTGTTGATGTGGAGAAGAATATGTTGTCGCTCAAAACAGTTTTTGTATGAGATGAGACCTGCATATCTAGTGTGCTTCTAAAGTAACAATGTTTTATGAAATACTATGCGTATTCCTACCGAGTACAGCATATCGAGCACAAAAATAATTATGTAACTTGTTTGTCAAGTTTTCCATACAAGTATTCGCACACACATTTCGACACAGCCATCACAATCTGTTACACGACGTCCGGTACGTTGCAATCAAGCGGCAGCTACGTCTGTTGTTAAGTGGAATATTCCTACACAAGTAAAACATCAAGACCGGCAACCGGAAGCCAGTGATTTGTCCAAACATGTGTGTCAAAACACAGTGAAACACACTAAAATGTAACCGTTTCAGTTTACAAACATTTTGTATGATCTGTGCGGATGTATTGTCGGTGCTGCTCAATCCTCTAGCAGAAGCCGAAGTCAACAATAATGAAATTCGTGGGCTTCTGCCTAATCATTCTCGTCATGGTGAGATTTGGTACTAAATGTGGAATATTCTGCTTTAGATTGTTAATGTACCAACGAATCCACAATAGTGATGACATCTTGGATTCGATTGGTTCTTTACATATAAGTTATACTCACAGCAGCTTTTCTGCAGTGGTCATCTTGTGCTAACAGCAAAGGAATCCCACCCGGTAGCGGTCCTGGTCCGAACCTGCCAGCATGCTCCAATCCGAGTAATCCTTGTAAGAATCAGAAGGAAAAGTGCTTTGTCAAGCCTGGAACTAAGGAAGGACATTGCGTAGACCCCTTCGGACCTTTTGGACCAATGTAGCATTCTGAAAGCTTCATTACGTAACCTGATTATTAACTCGTTTCCCCCTAAAAATTGTGTTGTATCGACTGTATTTGGACAATTTGGTCAGCTTTATCTGTCGTTTGTTTCATTTCGCTCAAATAACTAACTTTTACTTTCAAAAAAATAAAACGCTTCGACGGCATCTACCTAGATGACAGAAAACAATTAATCGTTGCGGTCTTGGTCGCTTTATTATAGTAATGTGTTCCTAGAAATTTAGACAGATTATCGTAAATAAAAGTTTGCCGGTCTCGGTTGACAATATGCAGCCATCGAAACCGGTGCGCTAACATATTCACACTATTATTACACATGATTAATTGATTATGCAAGCTTGATGCTGTGAGCAAGATTTATACACAAATTGTCTGCAAAAGAAAAGAGCCGCTTGCTTAACACTAGCATTGTACACGGGAAGAAGGAAACTGTTACACCACACAACTCGACTATCTGGTAACACGGCCGAGGGCCAATCAGCCGCATGATTGTGTAAATTCTTGTAAATGTGCTCGTTATTTATGGTTAGTAATCCAGCTGTGATTTCTGTCGCCAAACACAGACGTAATAACCAGACAACTGCTGGTCTCGCTTTTTGAGTTGTTTTCCGTGTTAGGATTTCCTTTTTCCTTGACGCCTTAGAAATCTGGCAAGCAGAAATGTTCTTCCTTTGTACGACGGTGTTGGCGATGCTGCACTCCTCCCTCCTCGGTAAGGCGCTCATTTTCAGTCTTATCTTGTAAAACCAGTCTGAAAATTACGTAAGTGAATATTACGAATTTTTTTAATTTAAAATGCTGACAAATCTCACCAGGATTTTACTGTGTTTATAATGTAAGGGCAATAAAAACTGGCATATTAAAGTGTGGTATACATGTACATATTTCGTAGCTGAGGGAGCAGCAGTCGTCTGCTACAACTGTGCAACTACAGCTGACTTGTCCTGTGGGTTAACGAAAGGATGGACAGCCAGTTATCTGGAAGCCGGGGCCGCGTCATGCCCAGAAGGTGTCTGTTACACCTACGTGAAGGTAGTGTGTCTCCCATAATATGACTCCCGGTATCTGTAGCATCTACCTGCAATCAGACTGAATCAGTTTCGATGCCGAATGGATTTTACGAGATATTTTTATACTGTATTTAGTATACATATGTTTCCCCCTGAGTCATTAGTACATGCTTACGGCCGCTTCCGTCTTTTACTAACAGAATTTCCGTGTCCTTTACAGATTCCTGTGGGCCAAAGTACGTTTCGTTATCTCAGACGGTGTCACGGTCACGTCCTAGTTTAATCCCTGTAAACAGAGCATGATAGTTTTACGCTACAACCATTTTGTTGGCAGCACCGATGGTGTATCGTGGCTGCGGTCAACTGCCATGCGACATGCTTCCTGAGGGATACAACCAAGACCTCTGCGAGAACAGTTCGAGTGTGTGGAAAGTGAAGAAGCTCGATGGGCAGCCGCTCACTACGGCACGAAGCTTTTCCTCGAGTCCTAACGCCAAGATTGCGTCAGTGGGCACGCTGGCATACTGCGACAATGATCGCTGTAATAGCGGCGCAATCCAGTTCGCTAAAGCTGAGGAGCCAAAAGCACCTAAACAAGAAGGTCTGTAGCATTATTTAAAAAAAACCGCGTTACTGATATGTCGTTTCTGAGGTTTTTGTATCCTATGTTACCCCACGATGCTCATGCACTGAAATGTCTTAATCAATTTATTTTCTGAATTTAAGAAAAATTGTCTTCAGTTCAAGTGAGCTCCGTCGCAGTGGCATCAAGTGTCGGGAGCTCGATCGCAATGACATCGAATATCGGGAGCTCCATCGTATGCTATAACTGCGAGAGCGTAACAGGACAGATGTGCGGATTAACAAGGGGCTGGACCACCAGCTATCTGGAGCCGAGCGCCAGATTATGTCCACAGGGCGTTTGCTACACTTATATCAAGGTAACTGATTCTTTGAAGCTACAGTTCCTATCAGCCACCGGACAAACCGTAAGATTATTTACCAAAGAACATCCACTGTTATAATGATTAATGTATATGGACACGCTAGGAGCTTGTCCGAATGGTAAAGATCCAGTGACAACCAATTAAAGAGTATATCTACGCTTTTTAACCAAATTGAGAAACAGTGTCGGTAGATGATACTAGCAACAAGTGCATATACATAGTTACAGACTGATAAATTGAACGGGAACACAGTAGCAAAAGTACTTTACGGGATTTCATTAATGCTAACTGCAAGACAAGCGTTTATTTTAGAATTCATTATTATAATGTCTACTTTTCTGTTTTGCAGACCACTGCAGGCCAAGGTATGTTTACTTCTGGTGTGACTTTTCCAAAGACGGAGCGTTGATCACGGTAAGAAAATGTAATACAGTGATGGTGTATCTTGCTGATAGCACCAGTCGTAAACCGGGGTTGCGGCTTGCTGGACTGCGATAATCTTCCACGTGGATACAACGTGGCCGATGTATGCGAGAACAGCTCGGGTGTATGGAAAGTGAAAAAGGTGACTGATGCACAACTGTTCAATACATCGCGCACCTATTCCACACAACCACCTGCAAACGAGTTCGCCTCCGGCACGCTGCAGTACTGCAACAGTGATCGCTGCAACAGCGGGGCAGTTCAGGTGGTCAATATAGAACAGAAAGGTCAGTCGCTAATTTCTGGTATCCTCCTCAATATATATTCTCACTCTGCGCAAAACTCTGTTAGCCCTTAAACAGAAGGGCCCTCAGTCGTCTTGTACATAATTTAGCAGTTACTATCATAATTTGTATTGTGTTATGCTGCTATTCTGGTGTCGTAGGGTATTAAAAGTATTTGGACATGCACGATACCGACGTCTTTTTATCAGCTTTGCCAAGAGTTGGATGGCATAACTTCCGTCGTTAATGACAGTTTGACTTGGTTGCAGTTAACAATGCTCTTCCTCCCACGTCCTGCATTAAATGCAGGAGCTACGTCAACGAACCCTGTGGTCTGGCGAATCTGGTTGATACGCAGGTCGCCACTGAGCAGTGCATGGCTGGATATTGCTACTCGTATGTCTGGGTATGTGACGATTACTAATATTATACCAGCACAGTCCAAACACAAACAGAAACTTGTGTGATCTCGAATATTATTACCACTGACACGAGCTACAGACCAAAACCTCCTTGTTACCACATAGACGTCTGTGATGACCTTTCGACTTTTAGCTGAAAATAAAATGTTGATAAGTTATCAACATTAGTTCATGTGACTCTAGGCTTATAAATTTATGGTAGTGTACCGAATAGATTTTCGTGTCATACACAGTCCCATGCCTTCTCTACAAAAACTCGCTCTTGATTTGTGTTGCAGGCCGAAGCCGGTGGAATGCCCCTGATAATGCGGGGCTGTGGTAGTGTCAACTGCGGACTGATTCCAGGCGTTGGTAGCAATCCTGTCCTTTGCGATGAGAATGCGAAACTGCTGCCTATCGACACTCCGAAAGCTCAGACGTTCAGCACCAGCCGGAGTTTCTGTCAACCATTCGGCCCGTCCCAGAATTTCCAGACCGCGACGGTCCAGTACTGTAACCAGGGTCCCAACTGTAACTCTGGTCCAGTTCCAGAACTTAAACTGAAGAACGGCTGCCAGTCGATGTTTTAGTTAAGTTCAGTACTAACAAGAACGGAACTTCGGAATCTGTTACAAAGGTTCCTGTTAACACGCATAATCAGTTCGTGCATGGCTACTACTTATGGAATTTGATGTCGGCTTATAGTGCTCTTTAATGTTGGTGGTTCGGCTAGTGGGAAAGACCATGGTACTTGTAATGATAATACGACAGGAAGCGATTAAGAATTTCTTGCTGAAAATACGCTCCCAACCCAGTTCTACACTGTTCTGCTGCTGCAGTAAAACTCCGCGCAAACGTAGTATCATTGATGCTATAAAGCATCTCATAACTGCATAGAACTCCATAAGTTCAGCTTCGCCTATGGTACGGTACTGATGTATCGCGCAATGTGGCAGTCCATTGTACTGTATGTACTTTTACGCTCCGGATGGGTTCAAGGGTAATGCACGGAGACGTTCACCTTTGGCAAAACCAGGTTGGCGTTTCCGCTTACTGAGTCATGAAACATATAAACAGGAAACACCTTTGAGCTTTTTCGTCACATTTCGCGGGACTAGTGCCAAGGGTCTGTTACTGATTAGAGATCGCGAAAGAATTCTTGCCTTTGTCTCGGCGCACTGGAAACGTTGAATGCACGGCGAACGACACCGACAACATTGCAGAGTATGCAAATACAACAGTGTTTCGAAAACTGTAGGTTATTACAGAATTTAGTCTCATAATGTGTTTCACATACAACAGAATCATTAAAACTGTCTGGCTCAATATTACGGATGCAATAATCTATTAAAAGAATAACCACAAAATTTATTGAATAAATTTATCCAGCAAACATTTCAGCATGTTAAGTAGAATTACTACGGGGCCGTCTTTTGTGTATATCTTCTGACTTTAAGCGAGCAGGAACTTCATTAAAAATCACTTCGTGACAAAGTCGACATTCCACAAATGTAATACTTTGGTAAACATGACCGCTCTTCGGCGTCTGAATGAGCAAGCAGTTTGCAAACACTTTCTAATCGCCGGCACGAATCTAGTAGGTGCGTCAAACTCTTTACACTGCCGGACAACAACTCCATATAAGCTAGGCGGCCGCAGTTGTTTCTCTCGTCCGTGCTATGCTGGTACGTTTTCCGCACTGATGCATAAGAAAACCAACGTAAGAACATGAATATTTTTTGTTTGCATTTGCTATGGTTTGTCCTTGCTGCTACGGGATACCGAGCGCACGGTACGTATGCTTTGTTCATCTTTATTACATCAAGCATGTGTTATTCTGTCAGCTACAGATGTTTTACTAATTTAAAATTTTCTTAAAAACTGGGCATTTTTGTAGCTTCCAGTGCGCTGTTAGTTCAAAATTTTTATGGCTTTCATTTGTCCGAATGAAAGATTTTTCTCCTAGGTGTGCTTGAGTTGTCTAATCCTGGATACACCATTGTGTACCAAAATTATCACATCGACATCTTCCAAACTTCCTCTACAACCTCTGGCTCAACATTCTATTACACTCCCGCTTGTGTACTGCTTCCTAACGGCACAACTTCCGTAGCTGTTAATATAAAACCTGGCTATGTCGCTATAAAGATAGGACTATATATGGGACGAAGAATACATCCGGCATATCGCGTCATATTTGATAGAAAGAACAGGAATCCACAATCCAGATATCAGACCGGTTCCGTTTAAATGGATGCGCATTGATGCTATCGAAGGCTTCCAGGTCAATCATGTTGGACCGAAATGGAAATCTATTGCTAAACATCCTAACGCAGTCACCTTTCTCATCCGTTGCTCGATTCCCAGTTCCTGCGTTGAGATAGAAACGTTGCTCGTTGCAGATAACGAGCACTTTTTGTCGAATATTAAGCTGGCTTTCGCGTATCTTCAGCCTAATACAACCAAGTCCACATTGAACGTCCAAAGGGATCATTTGCACGCCTCACATACATTTCAGACAATCAGCGATCGTTATCCTGAAGCCGATTATGTTTTTCTTCAGAAGTCAGACTTTGACCTTCTTGTACGCGAAACGCTGTTGGAAAGTCTAGAATCCTCGCTGAACAGCGACGATTTCTTATACGATGAACAGATTGATAAGATGATGACCCAGCTTTCCCGGAAGCTTCGTTACAACACGACATCGACGTCAGAATTCACGGCAGTGATGTGGAATGTCACGTTCTGGGATGATAACTCGCAGAGGCCTGATGTCATCGCCAAAAATTTTGATGCCTTATTCAGCAGCGGGAAACCCTGGCTGAAGAAAATTATGAGAGGAGAAAACGTGACCAGTGAAACGGGAATTTCACGTTCTTCGGCATCGGTCGCCAGAGCTATTAGCGATCTAAAGGCGGGAAAGAGTCATGTGCGGTGGAGTGGGGACGATATTATCATAGAGCCCTTTACGTTGTACTGCATTGCTCTGAGTGCTCTTCGTGAGCAAAGCAGTCTCGTGACCCTTTCCGTCTGGTCTGCAAAAAGGACGGCCGACTATGTATCACCAGCATACATGCATAGTACCGCTACTGCTGGAAGCAAGAGCGCAGTGCTGGAAATCAGAACGGACTGTCGTACCTTCGAACCTAAAACAGACGCAACCTGGCTCATGCGGGACGCTGACACTATGTGGTCACTTAATCACACTACAGTCACCGCTTATGTGCGAAATGGAGACGGTATGCGAGTCTGCCAAGAATTTACCGTGATAACCACTTCGTTTGGGGAATTCACACTGTCCTTACCCAGGAAGGATGGTGATTCACTTTTTATTACCTTCGAAGTTACAGGATTTCTCCCGATTATTGTTCGAAATGTTACTCTGGAACAAAGCCAAGTAGCGCAAAACATGGAGCCTTTAGTATTCATTCCCAGACGGTTTTCCGGCCTGGAAATCAGTACTGGAACGCTGTACAACCTTTTTAATCAACGGAATGATTCCTGCTTTTCGGTCAATGGGTTACCGACTGTAACGCTGGAATTTCGGAGTGGTATGCGCAATTATGGAGGGACTACTCTAATCAGGACTACGACATCGACCGATGGATTGTGGAATGTCACCCTGCCCGCAGGCCATTACACAGTTGCAGCTTCCACGAGCGGATACATAACCACATCCTTCACTGTTGCTGTGGTTGGCGGGAAAGTGGACACGGAATACAGGGGAATGTGTCCAGTCCTCAGCAGCGATCAGATTCTAATCGTAGCCACAAGAAAAGGAAACATTCCGGGATTCGTCTGCGTCGTCCATGTTCAAGGGCCTGTGGAAGGCAGCGGCAACCGCGCCCATACCAACCCTGCAAATAACAAGAGCCCGGACAGCTACGTGCGATGGGAAGTTAGCATGGGGGATATCCAGACCGTCATGATTGATAAACAGCTGGCAGGCGTTTATCGTATCAGCTTATCCGACTGGAATCGGATTAGCAGCACTCAAAGCGCCAGAATCTTGTGGGATATGGCCAGTTCATGCGGTCCAGTTCAGCTGTACAAAGGCAACACGTTGTGGGCGGAATATTTTCTGCCAAATCGTATGGGAAATGCGTGGAGTGTGGTCGAGATCGACGGTTCGAACCTAAAACCAATCAACGAAATAAATACGGTGACAAACATAAACGACGTGAACTGATTTACTGCGGCGAATGGCCATCTTTAAACGGTTTCCAGCCGTGAAAAATCACTTTTCTGCGCTCTCCAGCAATATTGTTTCATCAGTATCATTGGACCTGCGACATTCTATTTGCTTTGCAAATGCATAATTACCATAAACGCTAGTTCAAAACAAAAAGCAGACAGAGATCGATATTAGATGTGCGGAATGCGTTCGGAAGTTTATTGCACAAGTGGGACTTGTCGTGATTGTGTTGCACATTAAGGGCGTCAGTTTCGTTGCGTTAGTAATTGCTGACATTACGCAGGTACTGCTATAAAGTGCACCATTGTTATGAAGTTACGCTGAATTAGCCTGACTAAAATGGCATGTGGCATGTGCAATAAGTAGTTCGTATATAAGGATAACATGTGCTGCTTTCCTTGTCGTTAAAAAATCGATGTTCCCGAGGTATCTGACTGTAATCCAGTTCAAAAATTCTCGCTGCTGATTTATAGGACGTCGTATAATCGTGCAATACGGACCTGCAGTTGTACAAAAACTGATACTAGATGATGAAATCGTAGTATGTAAATATGTAAATGTACATACGTTTACGTATGTGAAGCGAAATGTATGCGAAACTAAATTCTGAACGGCATGTTCTTGCCATCTGCAGCCGTCAGTTAGTGAAAGCTGGTACTGAAATTAAGTCTTTCGAAAGCAGCGCTTGCGAAGGAAACTCGGACGATCCCTACAGTAGAACGAAGTGTACATAACTCAGTTATGATAACTATGAGCAAAAACAGCTCGCGGTTGTGCGTGATGAAGCAAAGAAAATAAATTTTATCCTACCAATTATATATACAGCTATGGAGCAAACTACGGATGCTAGGCACTGTTTACTGCATACTTCAGCTTGGCACTGCCAATTTGGCAGTGAATGCGCATAACTATTTGGCAGTGCCAAATAGTTATGCGCATTCACTTATATACGAACCTCGGCATAATGATGGATAATATCGCGACTGTTACTTCTGGATTCGCTGGTTTATTCGGCTGAACTCTTACGACACCGATAGTGTGTTCGTGATTGAAACGATTTTGGTATCTTTTATTCTACGAATATTCTCAGTTTTGATTGTGTTTCGCAGTACTTACTGAGACCTTGTAATACCAAATTACACATACCTATACCGCCTCGTACCGTATGCATGGCAACGCTTGCATGACTGATCTGTATTTTTGATTACGTGAACCGAACACACAGGAATTCGAAGGCAGCAGCTGCATTACAGTTGCACTTTGGCAGGTACAAAATCATTTACCACGATTAACGATAACAACCGAACGGTTAACTGCAGTCTTTAAACTTTAAAGTATAAAACATACGTGCTGCAGCCTTCATCTGCTTCGGTTGTAGAGTTTATAATATTATATACCGTTTTTATGATTAGTATCACAATGTAGGCTCTACTTTCATCGTTTCAGACTTTCATATTTCCTGCTTCATTTCATACCCATTTCATGTCATCTCGGGAGTCTCCCATGCTCCAGTGGGTGACGTCGTCTCTTGTCTTGCCAGTTCTTACGTTGTATTCATAGTTTCCTATTTCATTTCGTTTTGCCAAAAAATTTCATTCGCCCTAAATTGCATGGAAGTCAGCCCTATATTACGATCTACAAGGACGAACAATGTGTTCCCATTCACCGGACCAACGTTCGAAAGGAATACAAAAATTGGTCCGAGACACCGAGTCGGGCCCATTTCTGTATAACATTCAAACTGAATTGTGATAGGTGTAATACAGCAAAATTTGGCTAGTTGTATCGCTAACATTCCGATGCATTAATTATCGACATAAGGTCTGCTATGGATAAAACCATAACAATCGTCGTAACCACTTGCTTCTTTTTGCATCCAGGACGATATTGGGCACATAACGAGATTCGTTTGGTTCAGACATTTAATTTGTGGGTAGCACCGATGGTGCATCGTGGCTGCGGTCAGCTGTCGTGCCATATGTTGCTGGATAATATTTATGACAGCTCTGTTTAAGTACAGTTTATTTTTGTGGTAGTTGATATTGCATACGCTAATGCATCGTGAAACATGAAAATATGCATTCTTAGTACTGTACAACTATTCTTTTACTTTCACCTTTTCAGAGATACAGATTTATTGACCAGAATATGTTTGTACATTGTACAACCCTGCTGCATGTCGAGTAAGGGTAGAATAATTAATGGATTTGATGTAATCTGTTATAACATCGAGTATTGGTGTTGTAAAGACAGAAACAACATGCAGATTTCAGTGCCGCTTTTTTAGCCTTATGGTGCGAATGATTTGTGACAAAATGCACCCTTCTCCATGTCATTGTCACGCATCGATCGCATTTAGCATGACCGTGGCATTCGACGTGTGAATGTTCTCAGTGTTCCTCTGGTTAGTTATTTCATCTAACTTTATACAGTATTTCTTCCGCTCCGCTGTACATACGAAAAACACAGACCGGAGATGATAATTCGTGATTCACAGTATCTGGTGTTTTCTGCATTCGGACTTTTTCTTTTTCCTGGAGTTCAACAGGACAGTACATATGCATGTACGTATATGTACTTCGACGCGAAAAGCATTTCTGTCACTCTCACTTTACGCACATATTTCTGTCAATATTGAACCATGATCGAAGCATGCATCATGGATGCAACACCATGTGAAATCTTATAGATACTTACCGCCTCGTACCGTCCTACCGTAATATAGCCATCACGTGGCTGATATGCTTTTACGATTAAGTATACTTCGATGTGTGCCATAACTGGATCAGTGCACGCTGCTAGCCCTTATCTGGATATCCCTCCAATCAGAATTTGCGCAGTACTGTAAAGCATAAGGTGAGCGCTCACCAAGGGGGGTCTCCAAGTAAGGGCAAAAAATCAGCTATAATCCACTTATGGCACAGATCGAAGTACCTGCTTGCGTAATAAAGATTATTATTATCACAAAGATTGAATAGGGCACTATACTGTAATGTCTGCATAATAGACTGCATTCAACATTTAAGAAACGGCTTGCTTCTGGAATAATATTATACCTGGAATATTATTCAAGGGACCTTTCCAGTGCAATTATCTATTCGATTGTATTGTTGCAGCGGCATACAGATGTCATCTGTATTGATCCGCCGCTGATATTGCACTGATATTTATCTGCTGACGACACTTAAGATGGGGTTTCAGACGTCTTACAGATTACTAAGTTATTGTATTACGATAACTCTGCACGTCAACGGGTCAAGCACGAGGTCGAAATATTGATCCAAATGCCCGGTCTTTCGTATTCACGCATCTATTTTCATTCGGCAAAACATTCCAGCTGTTTCACATCATGTTGGACAACTGCAAAAGGTAGAAAGGAGGAAAACGAATAACAGTTACCGAACTCAAAGAATGAAATTACAAATATAAACACATCAGATTAGCCAGAGCTCGAGTAAGCCATGGTACCGGTGGCGGGGGTAGTGGTAGCGGGCGGAGGACAAATATCGATGATACCGCCAGAAGCACGGATTCCTTTGAGAGCGTTGGCCAGCGTTGCAGTGGCGGCAGGACAGCCGGCGACGTCGTTAGCGGCAATGACAGTCCGCACCTTGGCAATGCCGTCATTTAGGTTCTTCACGTAAGTCTCCCAGCATCCCGTCGGGTTGGCACTGGTAGGGGCATTGCCCAAAGCGGTCAGGGAACGACCAAACATTTGCAGAGTGTACTGGGAAAGAGCTGCAAACACGGACATTAGTTATACAGCCCAAAGAACGTGTACAGAATAAATGACAGTTGAAGCTTTAAAGCATTCATTATCTGCCTTTAACAATGCTCATGTAGAGGATTTAGGATTCATGAATAGGTCAGTTAGTCAAGAGTTGAGTTGCATACGTATTGCACCTGGCAAGTAGCTTTTCATTACATCCTTTTTATCGCCCTACGACAATCTGTGACCCTGCATGTGGTACCAGTAATTTACAAACCTGCTCCCGAAGTGGGGGGACAGGGGGTTGCAGGTATAACGGGGGTATCTGCTTTGCCCTGGATGTTCTTCAGGTCGAAGTCAATGCGGAGATTGACACCGATGCACTCCAGTCCACTGGGAACCCAGCCAGTTCCCACCTTGTCCAGCCAGGCGTTATCGGCATTAATGGTCACCAACAGCTGCGTAAAAAAGTCACCAAGATTCTCGAACTTGTTGCAGCCACCGGCGCTCTGAGCCGACGCGGAAATCGCGGCGGCCGCATTCTCCGCATCATTCAAATCCTTCAGCAGGGCTTTGAACAGGGCTAAACAAAAATTACTCCAGTTACCCATATATTTCAACCTTGCGTCCTGATGTCCTTACCCTCTCCAGTTTCGGTGTGCGTGATGACTGGCGGAACACATACTTGAGCGCTGTTACCGGCAATAAAAGCCGCAAAAATCACTGCGCGAATCATTGTAGACGAGGTACTGTAGAGTCAAGTTACAACTGAGGAAAATTATTAGAATGCCAGGACGACACAGTGAAGCTTCTGCTTTTCCGACGAGCTTATATATGCTTCTGCTTTTCTGACGGGCTTATAATTATATGTTTGAATTACAGGCTGTGCACAGCAGCCTCATCTGCCAGCTTTACAGGTTCATTAACCAAGCTTCGCAATTAAACAAATCGGTTAATCATGCCTTGCAGTTTTTGGCAGTCAGCATGCGTTTACACCGCTTTCGTAGGCAGATAGAACACGTTTGCATAAATAATGAATTCCGAAAAGCGCGATTGACCGTCCTTTCATATTCGTGTGGTATTTGTCGAGTTGAAGACATGCGGAAATTCTAACGGTTTCCGTGTAACTTGCTCCGACCTAAGCATTCTTTATCCGTTTTTCTGTTGTTTATTTATTTCCAGTATACTGGTTTTAGTTACCAGCGTGTGTTGCTGTTACAGTCATAGTATCGGGATGTAATAACGAATATAGAACTTTTTGGACACATTATTTGTACTTGTCGACATTCTACTGCCGGCTGAAATTAAGGAACATTTCATATTTTAAGAATATCCATGCTCCATTGGAACCGAAAAAAATAATCGAAACTTTTGTACCCGCATTTTGTTATAGCTACTCGATAAGATAACCTAATTTTAATCTTTAGGATAACAAAAAATTACAAGACTGCGCACCGCTTCCTGTACGAAATCGTAATCAGTTCCGTATAGTCGTGTGGTTGCGGAATGTCGTTTGATTGTTTTCATCTACTGTACTGTAATTCATCTGATTAAATCTATAAGTACAAATGTGCTTAAAAAAACAAGTTTCGTATATATATTGATAAAATTATTAATTTTAACAGTTAGAAAAGTAAATGTATCATAAAACAAATAGAATATATCATGGGCAAGATTTTTCGGTTCTCAAAATGATGCTGCCTGTTGTGTCTGCTGGTGTGCAACTGCAAACACGTCATCGTTTCTTGAAGTTGCACACTGTGTATGATTCCAGCAATGGAAAACTATTTTGTACAAGAAAAATTAATATGCATTTGATACTGCAGGATAGGCATTTGTCGCGCACTTGTTAAACAATAATTTATCGTGCAGTGCATGTGCGTAATATGACCGGTGTAAATGGCTGACTGCTGTTCTGATTCTTGCCAGCATATACACGACGTTAGCAAAATAAAGCAGGATCCCAAACGTGGTGCGTCCATAATTAATAGTTTAATAACCGGCTCATGTGGCAGTATATCAACAGTGCTACACACCAACAGTATCTACACTTGATCAGTTATGCACATAACTTTCGCTGTTCGTCCAGCTGACATGTCGGTACCTCGGGGTACAAAGGAAAAGTGCAGGTGTTTGTATACGGAAATAACCAAAACATCTGTACAATGACTTTCTAAATCCACGTGTGCAATCCATGTCAATAATCAATCTAGTGCGTAATTTCTACCTGTTGTGCTGAAGTGTAGCACGACTGCGGCCGGTCATGCATATGGCATACGCAACGAATAGGCAATATGCCTCAGCCACAAAGTGGTGTAAAGTTGGAGTGTACAGATACACAACTCTGCTCGTATACCGCTATGCTAAAAATAATCACTTCAAAAATTCACGAAAAAAAAGGTCCAACTTTTTCCGGCTTGGTTCTTTGACTAAAGCATGCAAACAGATTTTCTCTATTCAGTTAGTTAAGGAGCGTAGAAAAAACAGCCCGACATCTAAAAGAAAACAAAATATGAAAAATAATGCCGACTGTCCGGCTTTAGGGAGCCTGCCCTTCAACGCTGACTGTAATTACTAGATGACGGATCTGTGTAGTCACTCTCTGTCTGCCTTCTAGTGAGATTTTTGTCCGGCAGAACCTGTAGGCGGTACTAACGGCTGGGGCATAAGAGCTATTCACGCAAGTTCTTTGAAGAGTATCATCAAGTATGTGACGACCGCACCTGGGAAAAGAGCTCCAGAATGCAGATCCACTGTGGATCCCACAATACTACTCGATCTCTCGAACCAAACAGCAGTAGTGATGGAGAAATTAGTTCACAATGCATTTTCGACCACACATCAACAACGAAGAAATCATTACATAGGTGAGCCGAAAAACCTTCAGTCACAATTCTAGGGTACATAACCCGTCATATATGTACAAGCATTCGCAGAAGTGACCTCTTTAACCTATATGTCTACGTCTACTGGGCAAAGTTATTTCCGCTCCAGAATCTCTCGTTGAGCGCCCGCTCGGAGGCCGAACGCCAGACAGAGATCTGCGGCTTCCCGGGTACGTGATGTACAAGAATTGATTGGTCAAATCGCAGGTGCAGAGTAAGCCATGCAGTATTAGTGTACTGGTCAAAATGGGACAGGACGAGCGGATTTCCACTACTCCACCGGCAGGAGAAGCGGCCCTATAAGGGTCAGGGTGAGACCAAACTGTTGCAGAGTGTACTTGGAAAGAGCTGCAAGCACACACATTATCGGATTATCCAAGACTTAAACGAAATATTTACAGTTACTACATGTACCTACAGAATATACATGACAGTAAACGATTGTCTGAAGGGATCTATATTTAGGTGCAACGATCTGGCGCAGATCACTAAAATGTCAGTTTTACTACATGCATACTGCAGCTCCCAAGGTGTTTCTCCTTTATCACTTTTATGAACAGTTAACGATTTGTAACCCGTATGCACGTATGATCGCTGATACTGGCAATAAAAGCCGCAAATATCACTGCTTGAATCATTGTAAGCGAGATACAGCGAGAATCATTGTAAGCGAGATACAGCGAGAATCATTGTAAGCGAGATACAGTAGATCCATCATCCAAGTTACAACCAGAGAACATCGTTAGGACGCCAGGACTCGACGCTGCTCAATACTGTATAAAACTAGATCGAAAAACAAGATGTGATCATAATTAATATTGGAGCGCACGTGTGTCACACTGTTGACTATACAGCTTTCGTGCTTGATTTAATTACAGTGATTTTAATATGTATTGTGTTGCATTGTTCACCAATAACAAACAAACCCAAGTGTATCGCACTTGGGTTTGTTTGTTTGTTTGTTAACCAAGTCTGATATCCTGTGTTGTTTTTCTAGCGGAATCAGGCTGCCTGCTGATACTAATGAGAACAACTGCATTCTCCATTCAAATCAGCAATTAAATAAAATCAGGTTGCAAAATATAGTCTTGAATGTTGATAATTAACGAGCCAACAGCATAATTTCTTGGTTTTGTATGCGTAGATCGAGTCGTAAATGCTTAATATTACTTTACTTTAGTGAGCAGTTCTCCGAAATATCTGTTAGATTAGCATTGAAGGTAACCCAATGCGACTACAGACAAAAGTCCTCACAACTTTTGATTTTGAAAAGGTATGTGCTTCGATCCTTACTCTTAACTGTCAGGCTTGACAATATACGCCTTTAATTCATAAAACGATATAACTGCAGTGAACAGTCTAAACTGTGTTCCGTGCTAATTAAGTGTTGTACTGTACAGTCCTTAATTAAAATAAATGGGTAATCCACTATGTAATCGACCGAAGCGGAGCGGAGGTCCTCTATATTCAATGCAAATGATTTTTTTGTCTGTCCCGTCGGTCACGGTAC
>JAQGAU010001425.1:0-19392 GCA_034698045.1 Paramacrobiotus richtersi | reverse complement strand
AACATGCAGAACAAAAAAGGAGACGAACGAGAACCGAACGGTAGTACACAGTCAAAGTAGAAGTATTTACCAAGTTTAAAACCAAGAAGATGGTAGTCCTGTGGTCTAACGGGAACTAAACGGAACGCATGCTTTATGTCTTGTTTACACATGAAACATCCAATTCCATTACGAACAACTAAACGGACGGCGTCATCAAAAGAAGAATAAGAGAAAGAGAAATCGTCTTTAGATATGCCATCATTAACACTGTCGCCGGTAGGGCGGCTGAGATCTAACAGTATTCTATGCCCGCCTGTGCGCTTTTCTCTAACACCAAGAGAGCTGACAACGAAATGAGGGAAAGGAGGGACAGAGAAAGGCCCAACTGTGTGACCAAGCATTACCTCTTTATGGATGGAGGCAGTCAGTATCTTGGCGTGTTCGCGTGCTGATGCCGCGTTAGGAGTGTAACGTGAGTGGTGGGATGAACGAAAGCCGATATCGGCGCCATGTGACAAAATGTGCAATAAATCGATAACAAATTGGCGATTAGGATGTCCGGCCAGGTGGCGCTCAAAGTTCTCAAGGCGCAGCGGCGTCTGCGGCACCATTGGAATTTGCGGGTTTAGCTGAACGGCGTGGAAGATGGGTCCATGACCCATGGCCGTGCGCATTGCAGGCGAGACACTGGTGCAATCGGCCGGCTGGGCAGATGGCGAAACGGCAGTCTCCGGAATTAAACCGAAAACAAATTTGTTCCCCCCCGCGTCCAGCGGGGCCGGGCCGAAAAAGCTGGTTGTCGGTGCGTGCCGCATCAAGGCGTGCACTGGAGGTGTAATCCGGCCGGGAAGAGACATTGGCATCAAAACGATTAAAGCGCGGCTGATTATATGTGCGAGTTTTCATTAGCACAAACTCATGGAATAAACCAGAATGCAGCTCGCCCCACAGTACAACCTCATCCGGGCGCTTAGACATCAGCAGTCGAAACTGCGAGTCGTAAGCCAGCCACAGAGAAGGACCGTAATTGGCAGCTAAGCTAGCCACGACATCCACATACTTGAACAAGTAGGGAGCAAGGTGGGAGTGATAATGGGAACGGTATGCCGCAAAAACCGAAAACGCGCGGCTCCAAGAGACAAAATCATTAATTACGGCTTTGTGCGCAGTGAACAGCTGTAGCTGGCCGGTACGGGGGTCGCGCTGCCTTGAAATCTTACTTTTGTCACTGCGCACGCGGTTATCGGGCAAAAGATCGTCAAGATCAATTTCAGCAGAAAGGTCACACAACTTGCTGTTTAATCGGTCGGACACTGGCGGAAGATCAGCTGGGGTCATGAATACTGCGTCATTGTCAATGATAACCCGTCTATGATGTAGAGGATCTTGCACGGGTGGTGAAGTGACCAGAACAGACGGTTGTCGGGATCCTTGCGGGAGACGGGGCTGCTCATGTTGAACATTAACAGGAATTACGGGTGGCTGCTGCGACGCGCGTGAGAGCAATATTGATAAGTTCTCGTTCATGGTTTCCTGTTGCTGAAATGTAACGATATTGCAGACAAACAAACAGCTGGCAAGACGGGACAAGAATGAATCTTTCAAACTCGAGAGCAGAGATTCTGAGCGGTAAATGCTTTCTGGTCAGCATGATGAACTGTCTGACCAATGCCGGCATACAGACTGCGATTAGCGCTAGTGGGAGGATCGCTCTCCCACAATTAACAGAGACTAAAGCGAACTTTAGTCCCTCAATAAGCCTTTTGCAACACGGCTTACACCACCACAAATCGACTACAAGTACGCGAATTTCTACGACAAATTAATTAGTCGACAAACATCACCAGAAAGCTCTTAAACAAGAGAAAATCCAACAAATACAGAAACAATACGGCTCGAGTCAAAAGAAGCTTTTTGAAACGACGTACATAATTTTAAACGCTCGTGTGCCAAGCAGAATGATAGTACTCAATAATCCGCGGCTAAAGTGTGTGGTACAATCGCGAGAATATTATCATCTTGCATTCTCAACTGCCACGTACCTATTTTCGGCCACAGTTTCGCCGCAATCCACCTGTGATATTTTCCAAAACAAATCGCTGACGTGCTGTTTTAAGAATCACGCTGATCATAACGATCTACGCCACGTTAGCGAAACCTTAACGAAGAGTGGAGCAGTTTCACCGGCGACCAGAAGTGTTCCGCACATTTATGCTGTATTGCTGTTGCCAAGCAATTTTCACTGTGACCTTGTTGTAGTGCCTTGTAGAATTATTGCAGGTTACATACGCCTTTCACACCAGATCTGCATCATCTACTCAACCGCGATTTCTGCCACAGCCCCGGTTCCAACGGTATATTTTGCAAGCGTCGCTTTATTTGTGTGTCTGGTGCTCTTGGCATCAGATTCGTACAACAGTTCTAAGAATACAGCCCATGTATCAGTCTCCCTCACTCGCGCACCTGCAAGTACCGAATGAACGAGAGGGCCGACAGGGCCGACAGGTAGAGGGGGCCCAGAGGTGCTGCGTTCGTATGTATACGTACATCCAACCAGCGCCAGTGATGCAGGGCTAGCTCGTACGTCACTTCATGTTGGTCAAATAGCATTTAGTTTGCAATAAAACACTGTGCGAAAACGGAAGTCAAACAGCATGCTGTTCGGTAACAATAGGCGAAATTTATTTTCGTGTCTTGATGACTTCTGGTCTTCTTTCGCTTTTTGAGTCAGAACTTGCTTTACTTGGATAGAGAAAAGAATCTGACAAACAAAATTACAACAAAAGAACATGCAGTTCACAATTACAATAAACTACAAACCTAAACCCGGTTGTAAAATCATAGTTAGTACCATACCATGTTCAATGTACAAGAAGCACAGCATATGGAAACATTACACCAAAATGGAAGCAAAAGCATTTCCACACATCGGGTGTTTTCTTTGCCGCTTACTTGATTAGTAATTCAATAAAAATTTAACCGCATATAGACGTATGGAAGACCTTTGAAGACACGGTCTACAACGTTAACCGGACCCTTGTCAGGGCCGATAGCCTAGATCAGACAAAAACATGGGCAGGCCATTCTATTAAATCTACAAGCAAGTTCAGATCATAATCCTAAAGATCTTTCTTGCTCAAACTTTTAGGACTCTATGATTATTTTAGCAACGCGGCCACCGTGTTGCCCATTAAAGCACAGGCCCATTAACGCGTAGAAACACTTTCTACGCGCCCGTCTGCTTTTGCAGACACTATCAAGAAACTGAACGCGAACCCAAGCCGGGCTATTCGAACAATTTCATTGTTGGCACAAAATTGTTTATGGGATGATTTAAATTTAAGGGATAAATTTAAATCGCTAGTGTCTCGGAGTTCAGCAAGGAATTTGTGACGGCTTGTATTTTATCGACTGGAGCGGAGCGAAAGTCTTCTACGCGTTTATTAGCACTAATGCTATACTGATCCGGTTTTAATCGCCAGCATCAGCGGAGTGAGATTACCTAGTTATTAATAACTATTAGCATTAGCTCATCCAGCTTCCCAAAGCGCTTTCAAACCGTCAGTCGTTCTAAGAGAAGTCCAGGGATAAAATCATTGAAGTGGATGCCATTTCAAATGGAGCCAAGAGTCCACTTGCACTGAAATGAAACCAAGGTTCATCACAGACTCAGCGCAGGTACAAACACGAAATCAAGAAAACATCGACGCCTAGACCAAATGTACGGTGGTGGGTTCGATTGCACCGCATATGTCTTGTTGCTAGACAGCGGAATCTCTAGATAAAGGACCATAGCTTCAACAGACAAGGATCCTTTATTCTAGTTCGGATGGTTGGTGGTTTTTCTTGTTCTGATCAATGGTTTTTCTGGCTTCGAAAGCAATGTTTTGCCCAAACAGATCTCGGAGCTCAATGTCGTACAATTGGCGGTAGTTCTGAGACGATGTCTATGATTGCTACTACGCACTGTTAATTACTTAACAGCCGTGCATGCTTGAAACTGGTAAAACTACTGGCAAAACTTTCTGCAAAAAATAGTGCTTGTTTGGCTACTAGAACCGCAATACCGCGTGGCCCGCTTATAACTTCCCTACCTTGTAATGTCAATTTCTCGTGAACGGATGAACGGATTTCTACTTCCTTTTCAGTATTAGAAAGCCAGGTCACCGTAGCATAAACTGCATAAGTTGTGCGCCGAAGCCTAATCCCTGGCAGCTGTGAAAAATTTCGTTCCAAAACTACCGCATTTATAAAACGTCCCAAGGACGGTTGCAAAAGTTTTATTTTCTCAGCTTATCGTCGTCAGTCTGACCATGAGCACGAGCATGTTGGTGACTGATATATCAATGGAAAGAGCATTCTTCCCTCTACCTAGGAGCATGATTTTCGTTTAGTTTTGTAGGGCCCTACAAACACGCCAGCGTTTTAAACAAAGCTGGGCCACAGCATGTTGCCGTGAAAACGAGGTTGTGACCGAACTTCACAGACGCGTTTGGTACAGCATGGATTTCGAGGCGCATTTTTCTCATGCGTAGGAACACCAATTCTTGCCCTTCAAAAACGTATGAAGGTGATACTCTACGGTCCTGGAGTAGCCGCAAGCATCAAACTGAATAAAATGCAGGCACGTTTTCCTGGAAAATTTCCGCGCTGATGCCAAAAATCAAAGCGCTACAGAACGCGTGCCTGTTGGAGTCGGTTAATGACTTTTTGTACATAAGTTGTCCATCCCGTTTTAGAGCGGATAGTCTTGAATGGAGAAAGTTTTCACGCGCGTACCGAAAGTAAGCGCAGTTTACGTGTCCACGTTTGTGGGTCATGAGAAAGTGGCGCCTTGTTTTAGTCGACAGCGTTCAGACTGACCATGTCAAGTTTTTTTATCGAGTTCGTGCGACAGGTTCTAAAGGTACTGAATTGCTCTTCATAACGAACGCAAGATATTGGGAATCGGAATAATGGTTCTCGAGATATCGCACAAAGTATCCAGGGAAAATATAAGCGGGCCACACGGTACAGAAACAGGTTCCATCTCCAGTTGTAAATATTGGTTTTAACAAAAGTCGTTGTTCTGGAAACACTAGAAGTGTAATTCGCCACACATACAGTACTAGTTAAACAAACCATAAAAGCAGTCGTATGAAGTTTTTGTACTGGATCAGTGTAGCATTATAGCTAGCATTGTAGCATTTTTGTACTGCATCAATGTAGCATCTCGCTATTTAAGAAGAAGTATGACGGTATGAGAACACAATAAATTCTGCCGAGACTCATTTGGTTCAACAAGTTCTCGCACCATGCGAAAAATTTTCCAGACTGCACTGACGCTGATTTTAGTACACCAAGGTATGGATCTTTAAGTGTATCGATAGAACAATTAGCCATTTCTTGTGAATTTTTTCAGCACATTTTGTTTGTTTGTAAACATCGAAATTTTCAACAGCATGGACAGCAGATACATGCCACAACTATTTTTGTGGCACATACTTTCATGCTGCAACAGAAAAGCATGTAACTGGACCGGCGGATAAAGTTTGTCCACAGAATGTCACGGGACTTATAAGCCAGGCTAATTGTGTTCCTCAAGGTGGCTGGCAATGTCTCAGGGAAAATATCACCGACTCTGCAGGAGGTAAAACTGCAACTTGTATGCACTGCTTAAAATGCACATTATTGTTTACTTATCGGCGACATAACGTTCTCTAGCGCCCGATTGTCTGCTGGGAAAAAAACATAGCTGGAAGCTTTCTGGTTGTTGCATATCATTGAAACGGAATAATACATGATCCCTTATTTTCAGCGGTATCGATATCTATTGGATGCGTTAGAAGCACTTACGTTTGCCCAACGGGACGCAATGTCACTTACTGCAGTAAATGTTCCACCGACAAGTGCAACTGGTCATTTGCTGGTAATGGCTCGGCACTTGCGACTGAGAATTCATCATCAAGTATCAGTTTCGCTACGAGTAATTTTCACATTGTATTTGTCTTAGTAAGCGCTTGTTATCAGCCTGTTCTACGAGCACTTCTTGTTAATATCAGACACGGGGTACTGTAATTAAATTACAGTGAACCATAACGAAATTTTAAAAACATTCATCGGATCTCGATCGGGGCATTGCTATTCGATAGATTTGCGTAAACATTGTTCAGTGTTATGTTGCGATTGTTTGCAGCATTGTGGTGCTAACTACTGGAGCTGTGGTCAATGACACAGTTTTTAATATGACCCGAGAACAAGATACAAATTTGTATCGTTTGGCTCAACTTTCGGCATGTCCAGCCAGCGAATGTAGCACTGAACTGAATTTTTCCGGTAACCGTACATCGCAATGTACAACATGCTTCTTTCTCCTTTATTTATCCTTGTAGATACTCCTTTATTTTGCAGTTTCGGCGGCAGAGCCCGTCATTCTTAATGCCTGCATCTGGCCTTTGCTGGTGATTTATTCGGAAAGGCCACCACACAGAGCGACAAGAAGCGAAAATATAACCACCACGCAAATGAGACAGATTACTCAACCTGCTTGGGGGCGAACAACCACTCGCACACCTCAATGTTGGGAGGCCAGTTCTGAGGGGTAAATATTTTGTCGGCCTGGTCAGCGTACGAACCAACACGCGCAAACAAACTATTCTTATTCAAACAAATCTGACATTGATGCCATTTGCCTCGATAACTGCCCGTATTCCTCGGGCGTCTTGTGGGGAGTGCCCTTTAGCGTGGGAATTCTTCGGAGACAGAAGTCCTTCTTTTCCTTTTCCGGTTTGGTAGTGCGCTTTATCAACAATTTAGACGTCTGGCTTTTTCAGTCCACTCACATGCTGAGCCGTTTGACTCCTAGCGAAAAAACTGTCCGGCTACTTTCAGTCCACAAGCAGTTTTAGCGCTGGTACTCTCATGCCGTATGATCCGTCGTGCACCCTTTGCAGCTAACGTGTCGATAGAGACTGTCGGTCTCCTTCCCGCTAGGGCATTGTGCTCGTGGGACAAACTTTGCACAAATTACCTGGCATGGTGGCCTTGGCCTTTCTGTCCCTGGCCTCTTAAAACCTGAACATGCCATTGTCTAGAATATGGCACGACCTTTTTAAAGCTGGCCCTAGCAAAAAAATGCCCACTGCACTATCCGAGCAGCTAGCTAGGATCAGTCACGTTTCGGTCAGGTGGACAGTACTGCGATGGTTACTCGTAGCGGAGATGCATATGTTGCGATTCGATGATTCTCATCATGCAAATCGCTTGTTGTATTTCAAGTTTACATGCAGCGATCGTGACATATCTCACTAAATTCTGCTGCACGTTAGCGAGAACGCTCACATCATAAACCAGGTTTAATAAATGTGGCAAAACATTCATAAATAATGAAGGAACAGCGGCGAAAGCACACTGCTAGCACAGCTTACAGTACCATAACTTGTGAGAATGAGCGAAACAGTTCCATTTGATTTTTCGAGGATTTCAGTCTTCACACTAAAGCGTACTGGCACTTAACTTATAGCTTGAGTTGACTATAACATGTTTTAACACTTCGCCTTGAAATGCCGGTGAGATAACATTGTACCGTCATATGGACACCTGTCCAAAAATGATCCGCTTTTTTATTAAGAGAAAACTGATCGGCCCTGGCTTTAAAGAAAAACTGACAGAGCAAAAGATGCGTAATCGACTGATATGACGCTCACAAGGTACGCTATCCAGAGGCAGTTGGATAGAATTTAAAACATTCGGCGAAAGCTAGTGCCCAACCCGTTTGCTGTGCTCGGGCTGTTTGTAAGTATCTTACGACTTCTGAAGTCTTTTGACTTTCGACTTCGACCTCTAATGCAGGTTATGATTTCAGTTTCTGATTCGAGGTGGCTCGTTAATGGATGAGAACTACTGTGCAAAAGATTTTAAAGCAGTAAATCAATGAGAAATAACAAAACTGCACTGGCCTTTTCTTTGTTAAATTGTTGTGCAGAGTTTCAAACCTGCTTTGGTAAGTGTCAGAAAAAAAAGCAGTTTTGGTCCAAACAATCTAAAGCGTAGAAATCTATGAATCTAGAGATACATACTAGACTTGGCACAATTTTGTTTGGTACTTAAAAATTCGCCGCATTGAGCTAATTTCCTTGAATTGCTGCAAAAGCTGTAAAATCTTCCTTAAACGCCCACTATTTTGATAAACATAATTTAACATTGTTTGTGACTGGTCTGGCAACAACAACAACAACAACAACAACATCGAAGCTCTTGGTATCTCGTTCAATATTCAATGCGTAACAATCTGGGTAGGTGGCACGTCACGAATATCCGCACAGATTCGAAATGCTTTCCCTAGCAAACTTTCTCAGCATTGGATTAATGTCTATACCATCCGAGCTCTCTCTCCTCCACGATCTCGCCATCTTCATCGAAGGAAAGGATGAGCCATTCACTGCTGCTTCCGGATACTCCAAACTCGCTTCCCATCTAACATCCCACAATCTCCTTGTCAAACGTTCCTATCTCGACAACCTTGACCCCGATGATCTCGAACGAACCGTGCTCCTTATCATCGCAGGTCCCCGACGCCTGTTTGCTTCATCTGAGTTTAACTGTCTCCGAACACTCGTCTCTTTAGGGATTAACATTCTGTTCCTTGCGGGCGAAGGCGGGCAGCACGAACTAGGAACAAATATAAATTCTCTACTGTCTGATTATGGTGTGAGTTTTGCCAGGGATTCCGTAGTGCGAAATGTTCCGTGTGAATACCTACATCCGAAAGAAGCGCTGATTTATGATGGAATTCTTGAGAATTCCCCGTTATGTGGAGAAAAGTTGGAGTTTGTGTATCCTTTTGGCTGCACAATTGAGATTTGTAAACCAGCGGTCCCGGTTTTAACATCCGGGAAATGTTGTTTCCCAACAGAACGTCCGATTTGTTGTGTTTCCCAGTTGGAAGAAACCCATGGGAAGGTTGTTGCTTTTGGATCACTGCATTCGTTGCATGACCAGTTCATCGAGAAGAAAAACAACGAGAAACTACTGAATTCCCTTTTGAAGTTGATCTTAACCACGAATGAGCTGTTCCATGGAGAGATTCCCAAATTTCCCGATGCAGAGGACATCGCCGAAAGACCACGACGGCAGTTTCTTATTCCTAGGTCAGTGCGAGCGGAACCACTCCTGGACGAGGAATTCGAGCCTGAGGAGATAAGTATCGAAAGGATACTGAAAAACGACGTGGAGCATGATTACGGGAAGGAGTTTCGGTTAGAAGCAGCGTTGATCGAAGCTGCTTGTCGGTTGGGTGTGTCTTTTGATGTTGAAAGCGTTAGGACACCGCTGAAAATCAAGGGATATCTGCCGAAAATTAAATTTCCGGTAATGCCACCGGAAGGGCGGTTAGCAGGAGTCCCGAGTTTGCCGCTGGTGGATTTGGATGAAATATTGTTGGACGATGAAGTAGTACTGCAGAAAATCTTTGATAAAGGTAAACAAAAGTTTCTGGCTAAGACACCCTTAGTAAAGGTTAGGACTAGTTGTCAGCAAAGTATATTATCTACACCGAAAAAAGAGAAATTTGTTGACCAGTATGAATATGGACTTATGAACCAGGGATACTTAACCGAAAGTTTTTAATGTTAACGTTTGTTGCAGAACAAGACATAGAACAGATTCTCTCAAGAGCGGATCAAGCATTTAGCATATCGAACAAGCGAGAAGCTGACAACAAGGAAATCCTAAGAAGGGTAGTTGAGACGGTTATAAAAGGCCGCACACTGGACACTTCTCGCTCGGTAACTTCTTATTGACAATCCACGTTCACATAACTTGTTTACGCTAAAAACGTTATAAGCGGAATTTCAGTTTCAGTGGATGAGTTATTCGCCTTTATTGGATAATGCCAAAGCAAACTCCAGGAGCGTCAGTCGTACAGGAAACGTTACGCCTGGGGATGTACCAGCTTTATCATTGGAATGTATTGCAAGGATTATGGATACAATTGGTTCGCACACCGTCGAAAAACGGCAACTGACTGACGAAGAAATTTTACACCAGTTCCTCGCAAAAGGTCGCTGCAACTCGGCACTGAGTATGCCATCAAATGTATTTCTATAATATAATCAGCAAGGATGTTCTCGCAATGCAATGCAGCAGCCTTTGTTGGGATTTCCAGCATTGACAGCAATTGCGAAGGAAACGCACGGCAAGAGAAGCAACCGAGTAGTATTCAGATACGCTTCGTTATCCTTTTAGCCGAACGCGATCCGGACAACTTGGGTCGCAAGGAGCGGCGCTTGGTATTCAGCATTCTCCATGATCGACTCCGAGAGCGCCATTTACTTCTGGCACACTTCGTTTTCCCTGGACTGCGGTTCGGTCTTCCAGAAAGATAGTCGCAGCCTACGGTATTTCTCGCTTTTGGTACTGCTTTAGCGGTCCTACGAAATAAAACTCTTTTAGAGTCGCACCACAGTTTGGTCCTTTTTGCAATGTTTACATTTACAGGAGCTGTTAAATAACTCGTGCAAATATCAAGTGTTGCTGTATGTATTGGGATGAATATAGCACAACTGAAAAACCCATCACAAACCGTCATTTTAAGGTTACTGTATTTCTCAAACTGTAGTGAAGACAAGGGTATTTTTAAAGTGTTCCAACTGGAAGCAAGCAAACTTACGTACACTAGTCTCTTGCGGTACTCCGTAGCAAATACCGTCATCTGAGCAAAACTGCAGTGTTCCTTCGCAAGAAGGCTCTGTTGGAGCTCTTCAGAAGATAATCCGCAGGTAAAAATTGCCATTGCGATCTCTTGCTGAATGGCACCAGGGCACGGACATTTCTTCACCCAATCCCATACCCGCTTGGCAAAGTCCTCCAGCGATTCCTCCGACCTTTGCCTATCTTCCATCACATTCCGCCATTCCGGTCCACATAATGCGAAGGCTTTGTAGACGTTGTTGATGTTGTTCCACATTTGCAGACGTCTCCAGGATTTGTCCTTCATTTTAGCAAAAATGCTGAACAGATCGAACAGAAGAATCTCAAACTGGATTTGTTTACACAGCGCAGTGCACCAGTCATCATTAAATTACATAGCAACAGCGCTACCTTTTCGATCCTCTTTGAGCAGCGTTTCCGGCGGAAGTGCTGCTAGTATCAACAGCTTACGCCATGTATGACGACAAATTCCATGTTGACATGATGAGGCACAGACAATGTCCCATTTGCATTCGAACAATGTTGGAAGTACGATAACACTATTCTCGGGAACTTTGCGCAAGTTTATCAAACATCATTCGAAAAATAAAGGGAAATGGGTATCTGTCACCTGGAAATTGGAATCTGATGGACTAGCTGAAGAAGTACCTGAACGCTGTTTTGCAAGCTTTTCCAGGAGCTTTTTCGTAAGTGCAAGCGTTTTGTGGCATTTCTCAACGGATAACTGGTTCTTCGGGCTGTCTTGTTGTTTCCACTCACTTCTTCGTTTGTGAATTTTTAATCCGTCAAATTCTCCATCGAAAATAAGCGTTAAAAAGTCGTTCCAAGCTGCTGCTTATCAAGCCTTTAAACTAGACTTAAAAACACACCGATGCATCATTGTTTGTAGTGTTCCCGTCGTTCTCCAAAATCAATCTTAGACCTTGAACATTTCTACCTCGAGAAACCCACTAAACGCTCCTTTCCCTACACCTCCCGCGACGTCCGCTTCAGCTTAACGCTCCGCCGCAAGGAAAACAACGAAGACTGCTTGTATTATCTGGCACCCAACAAGGAAGTCCGCGATGACCTTTTGGATCACCTCTCCCTCTTCTGTGTTAAGTTTCCCAAAAAGGGCAAGTCGGCCCTCAGCGACCCAGACCAGGAGACGGTCGAGATCGGCAAAGGAGGGTTCGGGGTTGTGTACCGGTGGAAGCAGCCGGAGAGCGGATTTGTCACGGCCCTTAAGGTGCAAGATGCTCCCGGGGAGGATCTGGAATGGGAATCCAGTGTATTGCAAGTTAGTGCGGGGTATTGTGCCCGTCTGCTGTGATGTGGTGACGGGTAGTTAGGTTGATGTATCAGAAGTCTAGCCCTAGCTATTACAGCACAATGTGCACATAGTGCATTTACCCCGACTTATTCACTTCACTGACTGTTTGAGTATTATTTCTTTAACGAAAAATGCCAGTATTATCTGATTTTATCGTGCACGTATAGATCATTTTCAGTAACAAGTTACGACCTTCTGCTTCAATTAATATCGGAACTTATTTATTATGATTGAGACTTCTTATACACTGGTTCGCGATTTGTTGTTCCACTAAGTGCATTTAACGTAAAGCTTGTGTTTGGCGCGCTTTTATTCGCGTGTCTTTTAATCGGTCATCTTTAATCGGCGAATTCAACGAAAGCTGAACACTGCTTGCGCGGATTCACACTAAGCCACTACAAAATTTAGAATTTAAAGAAACGCCGAAAATCCTTGTCGCTAAGCGAACTCTTTCTAAGGGAAACAGTCCCCAAAATTCCAAGCTGCAGCAGCATGCCTGTGATGTGCATTATTAAACAAATATCATCATCTAACAATTGTAAGGAAGATTTTGTTTCTAACATGCATAATAAAAATTAATTTTTTAGGTACTTCAAAACGTTGATGGTTTCCCAAAACTCCACCAATGCTCAACGGGAGAGTTGGGTTGGCTGGCCAACAAGAAATACATGGTAACCGAATACATTGGGCCGGATCTGGAAACGCTGGTGGAATCCAATGGACCCATTGACCCGGTGACACTGAGTCGAATCGCCCTAAAGCTGCTGGACAGCTTGTCGGCCATGCATGACCTCGGGTACATACACCACGATCTCAAACCTGCAAACGTAAGGTTGGGCTATATACCACCAGTGAAGTTGTTCAGAGTTCCTCTACATCGCCTTGATAACCGCGTAATCAGAAAATAGCTTAGTAGCCTTAATTCAGTATCGGTTTTCAAGACCAATTTCGGTTTACTAGAACGCTGTGGAAAAAGCGTGCAACAATCGCATCAGTAACGAAACGAATGCTATCACATGCCAGAGAAAAGCCAACAGTACAGTCTTGAAGACGACTATGTTTTAGCGAAATAACCGACGGTTTAAAAGTTTAGACGAGCCGCTTGTTGTTTAACAGGCATTCGTAAGTGCAGCCTTTTCAAAACCTTATTTTTGACTGGAAACCATGCATAAAACTTATAACAAACGGCGCTAATTTTACGCAATTACATTTTGAAAAAAACCCTGACCGGATCTTTCCGATAACTTTGTGCGGCAGTAGGCAGGTGAAACGAATGGTCAGTGCTAATCAATCCATTTTTCAGATTTGTGTCCGTGTAGACAGCAGTGAACCGGTAATCATCGACCTGGGCCTGGCCATCAAGTTCAATAAGGACTGGAACTTTATCAAGCAGCGCGACTCCTTTGACGGGACCTTCATGTACACCTCCATCCGCAATCATCTACGCCAGCCGCAGTCTTCCCGGGACGACGTTGAATCCCTGCTCTATACCCTCATGACCATTTCCGCTGACACGATACCGTGGTACGAACCACGTCCTCGTGACAGTGATAAACCGGCAATTGAGCGGCGCGAGCGACGGATCCGGGATAAGAAGATTCGCCTGCCGTTCCATGATGCCACGCCCCGGTGTGTGTCGTATGCACTGGTAACGGCCTTCGAGAGTACGTACAATGAGAAGCCACCGATTGAGAATATCAAGGATGCGCTGGTCAGTGAGTGGAACCCGGTGGCTGCTTTCAGGTAAAGAAGGAGTTCATCACCACAATACCAAACATAGGAAAGGACCAACAGCTTATTGTAATCCGAGAGCCTGGTTTTCTTTCGTTTACAAAGAATATGCCAGTTCATAAAGGTTATGGTTGTCAGAATACCCGTTTTCCTGCTCGTTGCATTTGAAACTACTTGAACATATAAATGACCTTTAACATTTACAGCTGCATTTCTAGTCCGCGCCTTTTGAATGAACTGACGAGTCTAAATTCTGCGTTGCGTTTAGGTACCGCCCAGAGGAACCGAAGCTCCAGTGGACAGTCGAAACATCAGGAAACAGACGAACCATGAACCCAATGAAAGAAGCTGTTGCCCTGCTAAATAAAAACAAGAAACACGAAAGGTCACCTCTGGGATATAGTGACGACGAACTCGACAACCTCTGCTCTTCTCAAGAACCAAACAAAGACCTACAAAAAGAGCTAACCGAAGCTTCGCATAAACATCAAAAACTCCAAAAGGTCATGATGAGTGTCCTCTGGGCGCAGCAGAACTTTCTCCAAAGAAAGATCGGAAAGAAGCTCAAACGCATCCCTTCCGTATTGTCTTCCCAAGCGTCCACCACAACTGATTCTGTCCCCGAACATCGCAGCGTGGATGAAGCGGGTGACCACGAATCCGAGCGGAAGAAGGCGGACTTATCCACAACATCCGTCGCCATCGAAACGGAACAAACTAAAGTGGCATTCTTGAAGGATTTATTCCACATTCTGCAGCTTCCGACACGGCCGGGACTCCCGTCGTTTAATGAGGAAATCTGCAAGTCGGCTAGTTTCAATCACATCCCAGAGCATCAACATCTCAAGACCCAGTTAAGAGCTGTCGTTCTGGATCTCTGGCAGCAGATTGAGGCATTCGCTGCCGTTATCGCTGGGATTTGCCATGAAAAGTCCCGCCATGTAGCTCCCGAGTTTCTCCGGCATCTCCAAGAGCTTTCCCAGTTTGTGGTCAATGTTAACAATCCGCTGAAAGTATTAAAAAAGATTGAGTCTGTCAAGAAGCTGTTGGCGGGGAAGCAGAAAGAACTCGACACTGCAAAACAGAGATTATACTGGGATTGTGACGGGAATCGTTTCTGCGATCCCGAAGCGAGAAGAGGACCCGAGGGGCTTTTGCTCAGTAAGGTGATGATCTATTTCTCTGATTTGGTGAGAATCTGCGAGGACTTCATCCTGGCCATCTCTAACGACGAGTATCTGGTGATATTGGAGAAAGTTGTGGGATTCTTTGAAGGAATTTGTCCGTACACGCCAGTCTCAATGGGTATCAAAGCGGAAAGTCTTCCCAAGAAACCGGAACAGTTATCCGCCATGACAAAAGATGTCCTCGATGGTTTGGAAGAATCCTACGAAAAGATCTTCGGAATCCGTATGCCCCGCGTATTCATTCGTGTGTATAAAAGATACATGAAAGATTTGACGGGATCCAGTCGCGCCACTATGGTGTTCCATATGGATGAGATTTATGCGACCCTGATGAAAGTGAGTCGGTTGTTGTTTGAAATGAGGAAGTTCGAGTTGGTGCTGCAAGAGATTAAGAGTCAGACGATGAAGACGGAAAGGAAGGCGGCGCTGCAGAAGTGTATTGCGGATTACTTTTACTGGCCGGCGTACCGGTATTTGATGATGGAGATTGGGTTGTTTTTGTACAAAATGGACTGTGATCACTTGCAACAAGTATTGATCCCCACTTTGGGGACTGTTGCATAGTAATGGTTGTCGATGTTTTACTGTCGTTTTGATAAAGTTTATTGAAACAGTTCGCTCTGGAAAACATGTATATCGTAACTACAGATGCATTGAAATAAGTTTAGCGACGAAACATCATTTGTTTTGCTGTCAGTAGGTCAACTTCTGTGCAAGACAGCTCTTTACTTCAGCGATCACACAGGTCAGAAAGTTATAACATCATCTGCAGTTGACATTGAGTCAGTTTATTCAGAGCGTCTAGCTCGCTGACAATTAACTCTTCAGTAAAATAACAGCAAGAAAAAAGGGAAAAAAATAGTCAACTTACATAAATTTGAAATAATTATTTCGGAAAGCATCTTATTCGATTAGCATGCACTGCCATATCCACTGGTTGAACAAAAAAAGCGAGATGCTGGGAATTGCACCCAACTGGCACCCATTTAAGCCGTTTTGTGGGACTTTTCATCGGCCAGGCTAGGTTGGTTCTTCGTCCTCAGGTTGGTATTTTGAGCCAAGATGGGGGCTCGAACGCGGAGTCTTGTCGATCGTACAGCCATGGGTGCTGCCACTCGGCCATCTCGCATACACACAAAAACTATAGATTTTCTCGGCAACAACATGCCGGTAAGCGACGCTGTACTTTACAGTTTGTACTTCAAATTTTGAAGTGCCGCATTATTGCCGCTAGCGTAAACGCACGATTTATAATTCCATCTTCGTTTTAACTTGCACGCTGAGAGATTGCTTCTGAAAGCGCAGGAGAGTGTGTCTACTTCTTTTTTGTTCCAACGTTCAAGCATGAAAATCAAACTAATTTTTGCCAGTGTTTCCCCTCGCGCGAATTTAGTACGCCTTTACTTTCTTCTCAGGCGGTTTGTTTCCCGGAGCCTCGACAAGTAAAGTTCTAGTCTGTACTAAGGAACACTTTACTGTCCGCCGGATCGGTATCTGGGATTGTCTTTCTAACAACTGAACTGTCATTACTTGCAGCAAGTGTGTCTGTAAATTCCCACTTTAAGAAATGCTGCATAATACGTAATCGATGTCCTGTTGTCGTCATAGAAGAATTTACTAAGAAAGAGGACCAGCGAAGCTTGAAACACTATGACGATATCATTTGTATACAATCACTGCCGCAGATGCATTTCGTAACGAAACATCAGTTGATTCAGATACAAAGCTCAGTACGCCAAAAACACTCAATTCGCACAGGTGAAACAATCTTCAGCGTGCTAGCTTATCTAGTAGTTTGCTCAACACGTCTTTTGCTCAACAGAAAAATGCCGATATGGCTTTACTTTCGGTACAGGCGCTGGTTTCTTGGACACTTCCAAACTAAGCTCCCGTGCCACTTCGTCCATCTTGGACCACAACGGAGGGAAGATAAACTTGGCATAATCGTCATGCGGATTGGGCTGCAGATTAATGGACAACTGCGTATGCATGATTTGTTTCAGGCGACGATTCCTTTCGCGAAGTTGTCTGGTTTGTGTGGCTAGCTTTAGCTTTGCATCCGAGATTTGCCTGAAGTTCAGGATGTTCCCATTAATTTTGCGTACCAGTTACAGATTTTCATCAGCTTAGCGGCTTACGTTTCTTTGCGAACTCCATACATCAGCTGTTCCCACTCGGCCGCCTTCTTTTCTAGATCGAACGCGCTCAGATACTGCGCCAGATAGTCCTTATCGGCCGATGCGTCGCGACCTTTGCCTTTGGCTTTGACCAGATTGTAATCCACTTCGTGCACCCTGTAAGAATCATATTATTGGCTCATCGTTCCGATTCGGTTATTGTTGTTTGGCTCAATATTTCCACTCATCTTAAAAATCATCGAAAATCCACATTTTCCCGATAATTCGAGCACAATTCTTTTCATGTTAGCTTGCATTACGTATCGTTCGAAACATGATAAACAGATCGGCTACGAGCTACTAAACTAACAACTAAATTTCGAAAACCTTTTATACACTTAGGAAAAAACGACAAAACTTGTTCAAAATACAAAGTGTCTATACTTGAAATGCTTGAATACTTACACTTTTGTTCGTTTGTAATCGAGAAATGCCTGCATCGCCGCAAACACATCGTTAAACTCAACTTTCAACCCTTTTAACTCCTCCTCTGTAATGTTCGCGAGCATACTTTGAACCTCCTCCCCGTTCACATCGACCAGCTCATTCCTGGCCTGCTTTTCATTAGCGTAGTTGCTGAAGCGAATGAAGAATAGGGCCAGTTCGCAGAGATCTTCATACTGCAGATCTTTGAACTCATTAAGGAAAGCCTCCACTTGGAAACAGAATTTATCCTGCCAGTGCAACTGATTCATCACGTCCATAGTGTAGTCTTCGTTAAAGAAATCCAGATGGTTAAGAATCCAACGGAGTACCGGACCTATCACAAGAACCGTTGATAACTCTTTCGTTTCCTAACCACGATAATTTCTCTGTTGGCTTATCGCAGTACGTTGTATTTCCCACTTCGCGGGTTGTTAGTTAACGTTCGTCGTGCATCTGTTTATTGCAAAACAATGAAAACGTTGAAGTAAAGCCTTTGTTGTACACTGTACAGTAATGTACCAATAACCCAGCTGTCGGTAATGTGATATGTTAGCAACGCACATACTCCGGTGAATGCGAGATACGTACTTAACCGGTTTTCGCCTTTTAAAACATAGACCATTACTGTGATGTAACACTTTTAGACAGCTTACCAAGGATGCTGGACGGTAGATTAACCGCTGTCTTTTGTACAATATTCATTGCGTTACGCGGCCGGGAAGTGGTTTGCTGGGGGCGACGGACAAGGGACAGTGAGCGGAACAGACTCAGACGTTTCGATCGGGTGTTGAGGATGTCCCAGCATTGTTTGTGGCAGTACTGGATGTACGTAATTTCTTCCGGGGTTCCATGCGAAATGGATTGGGACTTGAGTAATCTTGGATAAGTTTCCCAAGTTGCTACCAATTGACGCCAGCGTGGAGCGTGGATTGGTCCAATATGCGATAAAAAGAATCTAGAGAAAATAAAGTTTTTAATTAGGTAATTTAGGTTTACTGTTTTCTATGAATGTCTGAGTTCTTATACGCGCGAGTTCTAGATGCTGAAACCTATCACATATCTTCAAGGAAGAAGAAAGTAATGTGTAATAACAGTGTCAATAATTATGGAGAACGAAGCAAACCAACACCATTTGTTAAGCTGTGCATTGAAAAGTCTTAACTTTACAAAGATCTTGTCACTACAGTACTAAGTACTTACAGCGAAGGAGGTGACCACTGTCGATTGCACACTTCTTCCGTGATGAAGCGATCGATGAGAACCAAACTGCGAAAGGTATCACGCAGAGCTAGTTCATTCGAAATCCAACAATCCCGAAACATCGCCCATTCTTTTCCCACCGATTCTCTGTAAAAACAAATGCGGTTAGCAATGGGCCCATTTAATGAAATCACTGACTTGGTGGGACAATGGGAGATTAATATACGGCCACAGCATATGAAACAATATGTTCGGCCAAGCGCAACTAACGGCACCATAGTATGAATGAGCTGAACAAAGGCTGAGAAGTACCGGCGAACAATTCATGCCGCTAGATCACCGTAAAATGTTGCAGGTTTAAACTAACATGTTCTCGATCTATTCTGTCAATCGTAAAGAACAATATAAAATCCTGAACGCTGCGAAATAAGTTGTTAACAATATAACTACAAGAAAAAAGCAAAAAAGTACTTATTTAATTCACATAAATTTTTCATTAAATTCTAAAAGTCAACTGGCTGCTGCAAAAAGCAGTATGCCATTTCGTGGATAAACAAAAAAAGCGAGATGCTGGGAATTGCACCCAGCTGGCACCCATTAAAGCCGTTTTGTGTGGACTTTTTATCGGCTAGGCTAGGTTGGTTCTTCGTCCTCAGGTTGGTATTTTGAGCCAAGATGGGGGCTCGAA
>JAQGAU010001424.1:0-19392 GCA_034698045.1 Paramacrobiotus richtersi | reverse complement strand
CACGGCTGGCCAGAAAAACCAGTTAGGAAACAACTAGTCACGTTAGACGGAATCTAACCAAATGAGACAAAACAGTGTAAGTTCCTTCAAGCGGAATAGTCTTCACAAACAGTCGTTACCTGTCCAACGTTCAAAATAATGTCATTGTCATAAACATTCTTCACATTACACATTACAAAACCAAAAATTCGTTACTGAAAAAGTAAAAATCTATGTGATGCTTCGTATTTGCATGTTAAGTGAAAATGTGTGTTGGTAAATCTGGGAAGTTTATCAAACGCAATAAATTTGGGTCTGCCGTATATTTAACAACAAACAAATCAAAGAAATTAATAGTACAGTGGATTTAGCACCAAAAGTGCAGAACATTAATCCAAATCCAAACAGCTAATAATTTCAAACTTACTGCATACGCGAAAGTCAAGTACACTACAATGCCAATTGGGTTTGCATGAACACGGATCACTGCGTTAATAATCATCCGAGTATAAACATCGTAAGCAATGGCAACCGGACCGGTAAGAGTCGAAAGAATACAGAAAAATATAAATCACGGATTATCTTAAAAGCTTAAAAACCGATAAATCATAAAAACACACGTCTGATGGTTCCATACAAATAAGGATGAGTCCATGTCCCAAACATTCCCACAAAACGCGAGCTACAATACTCGGGTTTATCGCGGGCACATAGCATGCCTACAATGAGTCAGCCGCTGAGTAAGTACAAGTTCTAGTCATCGACCGAAACGGGCACGGCGCAGCGGGATCACCGTGCCACATACAACAGGCAAAGTGTAAACAATCGGCTTACCTGCCCCCGTCAACGGGAATACTGGCTCCAGTGATGTAGGACGCCGCATCGGAAGCCAGAAATGCAATAACACCGGCAACTTCATCGGCCGTTCCTGGCCGGCCAAGTGCATGGGTTGTACGACTGCGCTCCACAAAAGCACTGTATGCCGCTTCATCCATGCCAGATCGCTTGTGCAAATTCGTTATAGTCACTCCGGGATTTACGGAATTTACTCGGACTTGTTTCGGTGCCTGCAAGTGAAACCACAGTTGACGTAGCGCACAGTAAAGGCACATAACTTTCAACTAAAAAAGTAAACCACTGAAAGCGCATTCGAACATATATGTACATGTTCTCAGACTTTAGAACCTGATGTTTGTCTTTACCAGACTGGAACCATTTCTCAAACTACAACAACCATTTTTAATTGTATCGGGAATACTTTTCGAATAACGTTACGAACTGCAGTAATTACATAAGTCAGAGCAAATCTTATGCAAAATACAGTATTAATTTAACTTTCTACTAGCAGCTGTATCGATTATGGTTCTTCTTGCATTTGCTCAAAATGTCGGGTGCACGAAATGAAAAATTTCGAATTTCGAAACATGCTAAAAAACTGCAGTTGAGCACCGTCTGCAGTAAAAATCAGTCCATTTTCCACGTGAAATAAAAATCTTCAAGTTTTGACCAGAAGTCGAAATAACAGTATATAACGGTTACAAAATTTTCTTGGAGACGAAGGCTATTCAAAATTTAAAACCGATGCTTACCAACTCTAACGCAACACACCGGGTGAACTGGTCCACGGCGCTCTTGGATATGTTGTAGGCTAATACTCCTGGAAACGACCGAATACCATTGACGCTGCTAACGTTGACAATGCATCCTTTGGACGCAATCAAGTGCGGGACGCATAACATCGTCAGATGGTAAATACTCCGCATATTTGTGTTCATCACGCGATCGTACTGCTCCATCGAAGTACTTTCAATGGTTCCTGCTTCCACAATCCCAGCGTTGTTGATTAAGATATCCAACGCTGCGATACGAGAAAGAAAATGAAATTACACAAGACCGCATGTAGTAAAACAGCAGTGCTTACTTCCGTACCTTTCCAAGGTTCTCGCAACAATATTTTCCACATCTCGTTCCTGAAAGAAATGCAAAGCGTCATTATTATCATTTTGAAATATTATAGAAATAGCACCGACAAATAAACTTAGAAAAACACCCAAAATAGCAATAGTGCGCATGCGAGATGCGGGATTTACGCAGTACACACACCGAAAGATTTCGCTAGCTCGCAACAACAAACTTTGTCGTACCTTGTTCAATTCTCCGCATACTGTAAAAGGAGCTTCTTGTCCAGAATCGGCTGCACCTATAAAGGAGATACGTGACTATTCCAGAATGCGTCAAAAGTCGATGACTGCAGTTACAATCCTTACACTCTCGAGCAACTTTTTCCAAGTTTGCTTGGTTGCGACCAGTCAGACTGAGTTTTGCACCTTGTCGAGCAAAAAGTATCGACGCTGCTGCTCCGATTCCGGAACTTGCTCCGGTAATGAGTGCAACTTTGCCACCAAGTGCCATACCTATAAAATGGCTAAAAAACCTAAACACATAGAAACCACAACAAATCTCCGCAAAGCTGCGATACTGCAGCTGATCCGACTGCTACTTTGTTTCGGTCGCGTAAAGATCGCGAAACTGACATGAGTGACGTCACACTGAAATCAGCTGGCTTGCTGTCAATCTGTTGTCCGCTACTCTGCATATTATTGTTTTGAAATGATGTTATTCTCTGAGTTTCGCGTTTTTTTTTGGAAAAATTGCCCGTCAGCGTCCCTCGTAATCCTGTCGATGCGGTAATTGTGCCTAATAGACAAGGGCCGAATACTCTTCTCTGTTGCGTGTAGGCCGACTGCGATTTCACAAAAAAAGTTCCAGAAAAAAAGACGGTCTTGCCTTTTCTCTTCTTTCTCCCTAGTTTCTATCCGGCCAGACTCGGATAAACCATGGCCAAGCAGACTTCTTGAATTCGGTGATTAGTCCTAGACTGGGGAGCATTTTTGTTTTGATTATGAATTTACGATGGTCCTCCTCAGGAATCGCATCGAATCCTTTTTTGAGTATTTAATTACCGTGTTAGCACTGTAGCGTTGTACCGACACGCTGCAGTACGGCAGTACAGTTTAAACTAATTACAAGGGTGGGTGGCTAAAAAACAGTAGAGACAACAACTGATCAGATGCGGAAATTCCCAAAAGCGACTTGTATTCGTTTTCAGTTCGATCGTGGTACGAAATCGATTACGTACACGAAAAACAGCGGATTTTCCACCGTCCAGGCCCCTGCGTCCAAAGGCGTGCTTTGATTCGCTGCTTAAGCACCGCCCAGTGCATGGGTACCGCCGCACCACAGTCCACATCGCATAAAAGGCCGGCTAGATAGCCGAATTTTTCCCAAACCATCAGTTCCAAGTTTTAAGTTTCGAGAAGAATTAATTTAGTAGTGTGACCTTTAGCAAAACATTTCCTTCCAGTTCAATTTTTTGTGCAACCATGTCGAAGAACGAAACAAGTGGCCATGTCAGCCGCGGTAAAGATCGAAGCCCTGGTCGCGACGACGAAGGCACTGGACGACAGAAATCGGGATCTCACCAGGGAAAGGACGACCATGACGGACGCCACGATTTCCATAAAAAGGTATGGCAGCATTTATATGCAATGTATCACGAACTTAGTGTGTCCTGCTAAGATATCAGTGTGTCCTGCTAAGATATCAAGGGGTACTGCATGCATGAGAACTCCCAACTGTTTATTGGAGACATATTTCCGGAAATGTTCTGTTAATGCCGTACATTCAGTATCTGATTTTCAGGACCATCCGCGAGGCGAGCATGGTGAGTTCATTAGCAAGGACGAAGCGGAGCACCAAGGAGAGGGTGGTGAACACGGAAAATCAGGAGGACATACTAGCCACGGAAAATCTACTGGCGATCGCGACCACGGAAAATCAGGAGAGCACGGCCATGGAAAATCTGGAGATCACGATCGACGACATGACTTCGATCCTGAGGTATGAGGCACGCGGGCATCATCTTCGTTAAGCAAAGTTCGACCTAAAATAAATCAGACTAACTTATCCCAGCTTTATATCGACTTCAAATAGTATATATCTTGGTTTTGCTGTACGTTCGAAAGTTAATGCAGCGAATTATCGGTTTCAGGCTCATCCGCGTGACGAGCATGGCCACTTCATCAGCAAAGAAGAGGGAAAGGATGGCGAACATGGGAAATCAGGAAGCCATACTGGACATGGAAAATCTGGAGAAGGTCACGGGAAGGGTGATTCTGGTGGACATGGCGCTAAGAGTCACGGATCTCGTGGTAACAAAGACGACGATGACAAGAAGGATGAGCGTGAAAGTGGCAAAGGTGGAAAGCATTCCACCGATGAGCATGAGCAGGCACGTGAAGAACTGCGTGAAGCAGCCAGGTCTGTACTAGAAGTTCTCGAGTGGTCATCTCGGCTCATTTTCGCCCGTGTAACTGCTACGAAATGTTGCAGGCATTTCGCTTTGACCGCGCCTCGGGATAACGGCCGTTTCGTCAGCGAGAAAGACAAGGACCAGGATAAGGACAACGAAGCGGAGTAAACACCTTGCAGCGTGAATGGTATATACGTATTTACTATTTAGTAGCTGCAGGCTTGTCTGGAAGTGAAGTGCCGGTTTTATTCATGATTAATGCAGTAAGCGCTTGATTAATGAGTGCATCTTCCGTTTGTCTCATTTTTAGTTTCTGTTGTGCGAACCATTATGGTATTTTTTTTCTTGTACATACGGATTTGGTTATTAAAAACTGTGGTACGGGTAGTAGTATTTCGTATCCGAAAGATGCACTTGTACAAACACAATTCGACAATAATTGCGGGAGAATACACTACTTATCCGTTAAACATTCTCCATTAATCCATCCATGTCACAGTCGAGAAATACTTATTCAGTAATATGCATTAATATGCCGGATACCACCAGTGCGCGTTAAATACCTTGCAGTGTTATTAGGTAACTGAACTGTCTATGATATCGTGAACATCAGTAATTTATATCATCCTTGAAAACCACGGCAAACAGTTAATGTAAAGTAGACGTATGGATCTACAGACTGATGCACTCTATAAGAAAACGGTTTAAAACAATAAATTACCGAAAGTTTCCAACCAGAAATCACAAAGGTTAAACCGCTGAAACCCGATTTCCAAACCGGAATGTGAACTTTGAGTGATCGACACGTTCCAAAGTATGTCCGAAGCACGCGGCTTTTCGAGTCAGGTTCACCGGGGACACATGGCATGCCTACAGTAGACGAAAATCGTGTGAGGGACATACGTGAATGACAAAGCAACGAACTTCATAAAGGGGCATTAGAACGAATGGCTTACCTGCCACCGTCAACGGGAATGCTAGCTCCTGTAATATAAGACGCCGCATCTGACGCCAGAAATGCAATAACATTGGCAACTTCATCAGCCGTTCCCGGTCGGCCCAATGCATGGGTTGTGCGGCTCCGCTCCAGAAACGCCTTGTACGCATCGTCATCCATGCCCGCTCGTCTATGGATATCCGTTATTGTCACTCCAGGATTAACGGAATTTACTCGGACTTGTTTTGGGGCCTGTTGCAAAATGGAATAGATAATGCAACTGCGCAAAAACAAGCAGTTTACACCTATACTGTACAGGTTATGTACGAACATGTATAAGCTATAAATATTCGAAAGAATACTCACATAGTCAAATTAAATTTTCATATCATTGTCTTCCGGCTCACTGTCAGTAAATAAAAAAAATCTAAATACTACTACTTAAGCATACGTATGTTGTGGTTTTGCAGCTCCATATCCGAGTTCAGACCTACCAATTCTAGTGCGACGCATCGAGTGAACTGATCCACGGCGCTCTTGGAGATGTTGTAGGCTAACACCCCTGCAAACGATCGGATGCCGTTGACGCTGCTAACGTTGACGATGCATCCTTTGGACGCAATCAAGTGAGGGACGCAAAGCATCGTCAAATGATAAATGCTGCGCACATTGGTATTCATCACTCGGTCGTACTGCTCCATCGAAGTATTCTCAATGCTTCCTGTTTCCAAGATTCCAGCATTGTTGACCAAAATGTCCAAGTCTATGACACATCGATTTCAATAAATGCTGCACATAAAATGGGAGGCAAAATTTCTTACGTCCGAACCGTTCCAAAGTTTTTCCAACAATATTCTCCACATCCGTTTCCTTGAAAAAATTAAAGATATCTGTAAAGAAGCGATCTCGGGCGACCTCTACATGGTTTTGAAGAAATCATATCAGCAAAATCAGAGAAATCAAAATCACAGCAATGCTGCAATTGCAACATGTTACATTGTTACAGAGCACTTCCACGAACCTTATTGAGCTCGCCGCAAACGGTGAATGGGACTTCTCGTCCGGAGACTTTCGCACCTTTATAAAAAAGCAACACAGATGTGTTCACTGTCGTCACTTCGTGCTACCAATGCTCACATTCTTGTGCCACTTTCTCCAGGTTTTCCTGATTGCGGCCAGTGAGACTTAACTTCGCTCCCAACTTGGCGAAAAGGACGGCCGTGGCAGCTCCAATACCAGAACTAGCTCCCGTTATCAGTGCAACCTTATCGTTAAGCTGTTCCATAGTATATAAAAAAATGAGATTTTCTGCAGCAATTCCACAATTTCCAGTGCAGGAGCAACACTATTATTCAGCACAGACCGAGATAACTTTTTGTCTTTTTGCAATCTTTTTTCGTTCTGTATGCTATCATGCAGGTGCTAGTAGGCGGAGGCTGTGATCAGCTGTTCGTTTCGTTATAAGGCTACATGGCCGCTACCGGGGGCCGGTGCGAACAGTGTAATTCTAGTTTGAATAAAATCAACGCCTGCGTGCGGGCGCGGAGGGTGAAATTGAAAAAAAATTGATGTTGTTTTAAGGGCAGGAAGAACGATGGAATTTTTGCCAAACTTTTAGATAATAACAATGTATGAAAGAAATTTCAGTTCGAAACTGTTTCCAAAATCCAGTGCAAGATCGAGTATGCTTCTTCCGCGTCACGTCAGGTTCCAGATTACGTATGTGATTCGAAAAAGGCAGCATGTTCCGCTTCGGCCAACATTCCCTTCCGTTTTCGCACCTACATACTCCGGAAATTTTTGCAGGAAAAGGTTCCAGGTGCGAAAAGCTTTGAAATTTTGACGAAGCGAAATTCAAGGCACTAAATGCGATTTTATCTTACTTAGACTTACTAAACATTACCAGTTTTACGGCACCGGCGGTGCGGTTAAGGCGTGTTCGACCATATACATAATTCTGGACAAGGCAAATAGATAAGGAATTTTTAATCTCAAATATCAACCTAAATTGCTTGCATTATACTCTATCTCCGCGATAATCACCAGAGGTTTGCTAAAGCTAACGGCGCATTCCATTCGAACGCAGTTGTAAAGTACAAACAGGGACAATAGGTGGAAATTTCAATATCAAGCACTCGCACCATGAACCGGACGAAACTAAATGGTACGAATCCACTTCTTGGGAAACGATACTGTTAAGCTACGCCAATTAGAACATTCCTTGATTCCGCTTCCACTGACCGCGTCCTTTCCGATTATGGTTGCCAACGTGCGCTTTATTCTGCTCCTTGTTTCGGTGTGCTTGCTGCTCATTACCAGAGGGCTGCGTGCTGTTATTTCTAGGTCCAGCATTGCGTCTGCTTGTTTGGACTTCGAAATTTTCAGCCAACTGTGCAGCCCAAGGATCATTCGGTTTTGCCGGCTTTTCTGGTTCTCTCCTCTGTTCCGTATTTCCAGATACTATTTCAGGTTGCTTCTCCTCGTGCTGAACTCTCTGATCGCTCCTCTGTCCACGAGGAGGCCGTCCATGGCCACGGGGTCCCTGATGGTTGCCGCGACCACGAGACATGTTGTTGCTGAACTGCTGTCGCACGCCAGGCGCCCGAGGAGCAACTGGTTTTGCAGGAGCGGTTTCGTCCTCGGATACCTCTTCTGAACTGTCCTTATCCCTGAAGACATACAAACAAACTGAAGACATAGAAAGCTTCAAAAGTTTATGAAAATGCAAACAGCAAAACTGCGCAGTCATACTTTCCCATTTTTTTCAGTTCGTTTTGGACCAGGTCAATTCGCTCATTCAGTCGCATCACTTCATCGGCCTCGATATCATCATATGTATCATCATACTCATCATCGTAAACTTTTGCCATTGCAATGGTAATTGCTTTTGTTTCGTCCGGCACTTCACCCTCCTCGATCTCTTCATACGCGCTAAAAAATGAAGAACTGTAAATGCGCTTCTTTGCATCAGTGCACAGTACCAGCTTACTCTCGCTTTCCATAATACACTTTCTGAATGAATGCTCCCGGGTTCGCCACACCGGCTCGTGATGATGTACTCGTACTAAGAGGAAAAACGATTCTGGAAGGCTGAGTCTGCATAATTTTTAGCGGATGTGCAGCCTCGCTGGTTTGGCTTGCTGGTTCGACTGCGCCAACATCGGCTATGTGTTCAGAGAGGCTAAGCGGAACATCGCCGCTCAGAATGGCATCGACGGTTTTGTCTTTGTCCATTTTGAAATGTTTCAAACATGCCTAGAACGAAATCACAATAATATACATTGAATGCTGACGAAACCGTTGAACGAATACCTTCACGTATATGATGTCAACATCAACCAGAAAGCCCATTATTTCTCGAGCAGCGGATTCCAGTTTTTCCTCTTCAGCGGCATTTTTAACGGTAGCCGGTTGTATAAGCGAATTATCTGGATCGCTTTTTGTTTCTACATCCTTCAAGGGGGGATGCTGAACTTTCTACGAATTTACCATTTTCATCACAACAGTATCGAAAAAAGTGACAGTAAAATCGTGCAGTTAATAATGTGAACAGTAGTTTGCATTCGTGCATGATTATTTGTACCTAGCGTAAGTACCAACAAAATTTAACTAACAGGTAATCACACGGAAAAAACTCATGAAGTTAATTAAGCATCCAAAATAGGTAAATGTGGCATATAACAGGTACCTGTTGCTTTCCACTGTCGAAATAATCCTGCAGAAAATTACACAATGAAACATATGAACTTACTGCAAAATTTTGAGTTTCGACTTACCCACTGTAAGTTCTCGCTATGAAAGGCTTGTTTAATGGAATGAGCAAGCCGATCCACAACCGACTCGTCCACTTTCGTAACGCTTTTCAGACGGACAATATCCGGGCGTATCGGCGACCATTTTTCATACAGAATCGCGAAGCGCTTATGCTGCGATAACACTTCAAGTAAACTCAGCAAAGTCTTTTCCACTTCTTGCGGCGTAACACGAGCAGCGTTCAGTGCCGGCATTTCTAACCGCCGAAAGATGTCAATCGCCGCGAATTCAACAAGCATGCCTTGGCGCTGTGCCGTCCGGAGAGAGTCCATTTCAACAGCAGAGTGCGATGCGACATCCTTCAACCGGTTACATACTTCCTTATTGATATTCCAGATGACGGTATTTGACAAGTGAACCAATCTGTAGATGGGAAAAAATTATGCCAAGCATTTATCGTCAAGCTCTCCATTACGCAGTTACCTAGATGCTAGTTTGGCGTCACTAATGGCTGTCACAACTTCCGAGTTCTCAGGTACTACACGGACAAATCGTTGTAAGGAGCATGTAATATCGCACATGTATCCAACGGCTAACACGATGTCCTCAAGGGGGTAACCTTCTAATGACGGTATCGACATGTCTTCCGAGCCGAAAAATTTTTCTTCCCATAACTGGAATATCTGCAAGACAGCAATAAACACTCTGGTTACGCGACCGCATACGCCCATCTAAAAGTTACTATATGAATACTTCGTACATAAAAAAAAAATGATGCTTTTCATCTGTTACTAATTTATATCCGCAATGTTCGACAATCAAATTCAGACCCTACCGAATCTCCAAGATCGCGTACACCATTTCGGACTTCAGTCAGAAGCCGTCGATACTCTTTGAAGCATACAAGCAAAATTTTCTTCAAGAGTTCTTGGCGAATTCCTTCGTGTCCATACAAAGCACACAAATCAAAAAGAAGAGGCAATTTGATGAATCTTTGCAGAAAGGCAGCATGCTTTTTCGGCGAAATATGTTCAGTCTGGAAAAACCTTCGAATGCAAATACATCGATATGTATTCGAGAATAGAAGCTTACTTTAGTCCGGCGACTGTGGCATAGAGTTAAAACGCACATGAAAACCAATCCGGATATGCGAGAGTGCAGAGCCAAATCATCCTTGCTCATATTCACCAAATCGAACGATCTGGTTCCATGCATAAGAAACGAACGAAGAAACTGCAGTAGCTGGTCGGAACGAAAAAGGGCCTGACACCAGAAGCGATCGTACGGCATGCATGTCAATTCCGAAAGCTCATCGCAATACACTCTAGCGGCCTCTCGCCAAGAATTCACATAGTCCGAGATCTTGGCATCGCTCGGTCTTCCGGACCCACACACTGCCGGATAAGGAAGGTACCTGCATGACAAAGTTAACAGAGGCCAGCGTTCATCCTACAATTGAAAAACGGGTAACGTAATGTAAGCAGAAGATTTGCATCATAATTATATGAAACTCACAACAGCAGGTATGCGCTTCAGCGTCCCTTTATGGTCCATCACAACGAGCATTCTCTCATCAACGGGAACATCCTGGAGGTCAGAATCCTTTACGTTGAAGAACATTTGATTAAGCTGCTCCATCTTTGTGCAATCGTGACAATATCCCAGACCCTAAACAGCCACTATAGCTAGGCAGTACATAGGCTAATACCTGTAGGTAACAAGTGGCCTGAGCATTCTCGTTCGTTTACGACAAAATTAGCTTGTGTCACAAAAAAACCACTTTAGAAGAACTCGATCATGATTGGGGATGTCGGCCGGAAAATTATTAGTGTACGGCGTCGTACGCTGCAAATATTCGTTTGGTTCTGAACAAACTACGTATACCTACAAAATTTCAAAAATAACAAAATTCTATAAAAATTTATTAAATTCTTTCCTCAGGTAACGACGAGTCGGTGGCGGCAAATACATAGACAAGGAAGAGTTGCTTCTGACGTCATGATCACCGCGGTGACGGTTTGTTCGGAGTCTCGTACGGCATTTCTTGTGAAAAAGCTTTCTTTCGATCAATTTGCCTCGTTAGATAAGAGTCTTGTTTCTTTTCGACTTTTTTTAGCCTGCCTCCAGCCTCACAGCCCAGCTGGGAAGTGAAACGTCTAGGAACTGACCCAATAAGTATGATATGACTGCCATCGAGATAGAACTGGCTTGTGTAGTTCTTTCGCAGAAGTTTGGACGGCCAGAAGCTGCTGTAGCGCAGATTCTGTTGGAGAATGGAGAAATGCTTCTCAGCGATGTCCATCGCCGGTGTGCTAACACCCTTCCTCGAGGGTGGACTGTGGGCAAATCTGTCGAAATGATTCTTCACAAGTTTTACCAAAACGATCTTCTTGTTTTTAATATATATAAAGAATTCTCGGAGGACGAACCATTTGTGAGCATGGACCTGAACAGAGTTTTCTACATTCTTATGGAACCACTTCTGTGCCACGCAGTGGAGGAAATCATTGGCGATGATGTTGCCCAAGTGCTCTCCTTCATTTTCGCGCTTGCTTCTGCGACTGCAGCGGACGTTATCAAAGAGCTGCAACTGTCCAAAGGATTTTCCGAGGAAGAATCTAGGAAGACGTGCTTGCTCTTGATCCAGGCAAGAGCAGTTGTGGCATTTGATCCTACGAAGAAACCAAGCGACGAAGCACATCGAATCGATTCCGACGCGGTTGCGCGGAAGAAGTCGTGGGTAGATTTTGTTATAAAACCAAATTATCCTCGATTATTTGTCATATATTTGCTGCATCTTACTCGAAATCGGCTGGAGACGGATGCAGCACTCAGCTCCTCAGGTATTGTGTAAGTTTTGGTCACAGCAACTGCAGAAATTTTGAAACTGCACGAGATTCTGGATCTGCATGTAAGTTTTAACAAAATTCAGTATATATGGGCTTGACCATTTACAACGATCTCAATTAAAGGCGACTGTCGGAAGGCTTTCTTGTTGGAAAGTAATTTGCTTCTCTTTATGTCTTTTAGGGGGTGAAGTGTTTTTCGGATTGTGTCGTGCAGCAGTATATAGCACTCCACGAATCGAATTTTGCTGCGACGAATCTTTTCAACCTGTTACTGCGGAGGATGTGCTGCGTTATTTACCTGAAAGCGTGAAGGACGGATATGACGTGGATACGATTACTCAGAATCTCTCGGTCTTAGCCAGCCATAGCGACGGATTTCTCTCCGGCTCAGAAGATGGCCGTTTCGTCTTGAAGGGGGCCAGGCTTTTGGGTATCTGGTCGGAGCAGTTCCTTTACGACATTTTGCGAACGGAACTGCCTAAAGTCCAGCTGGGCAAGGCACTAATGCACTTCCTCATTGCAAACCCGAAACCGTACGCTCAAGTTAAAGCCGTCGAGACGGAACTGTTTGCCGGTGCGAATCTGCTAAAGTTGGCGATGAATGATCTCTGTCGTCTGGGATATGTCGATTTGATGGTGAGGATAGATAGTTCACAGAGCTCCTGATGCTCGCTAAAAAAGATTCGCTTTTAGGATTGTAACTCGTGTTATGGTTTTAGGGAACATCGCATGTCGCTCAGTTTGAACCGGGTCGCACCGAACACTTTCTGTTCGTCAATTTACCCCGATTGTACCGACAGAAAGTTCTCCATGAACAATGTAAATCGTTGTTACGGAACTATCATTCGTTGAAGAAGTATTTTAAAGGAATGGACGACAATTTGGGCATTGGAATTAATACAAATCTGCCACTGCACCAGATGAGCGCCGAAAATCTCAGAACGATACTGGATTCTCATGCGAAAATGGAGATGGGGTACCTGGGTTGCTTTGCGTTTTCGCTGATATACATTCGAGCTTCCCAGAGCATTACTGAAGAAGTGTACAGCAAAGAGGCAAACACTCTAGTGGAATTTTTCGGTCGAAAAGGCATACCGGATGATTAGAATCTGATTACCTTTACTGACATGAGTAATTCTGATTACCTTTACTGGCCGCTGCGCGTGTTTGAAACATAGTGCGGAAATTCTCTGTCTCGAACTGATTATTTTTTGTGAACGAAAGGAAGTCGGTTAAATGTGCCGCGAAAGAAGCCATGTCGAGCATACTGCGGCATGGTCTAATGCATATGTACAGTAAAATCATAGTACTTACGACTGAAGAGATAGGGCATCTCTCAAAATAGCCGTCTTCAGTTACACTATGGTAAAATGCATATCTGTACACAGGCTGACTGATTTTGTATCGTTCCGATTCGGTGACCGAAACAAAAAACAAACACTCGCGCTGGAACGCTTAGATTATGATTGTTACAAGTATTATACTTACTGTAATTTTGATTCGACAGTGCAAATAATTAGCCAGTATTGGAGAACCAGGGGATGTTACGAAAAGCTGACTTAGTCGCCAAGAGCGCGCTTAGTGGAACACGGAAAAAATAGTTTGTTTTTTCGAGCATTTCCATATCAGCTGATACTAGAATTTCTTAACAATTTTACTGGACGAAAGTTTATAGCATAGCAATGAAATGCAACTTTCGTAAGTCACTTTAGGCAGTTCACAAATTCACAAAATGCACAATATACACCGTATGTCCTTTTCTGTCGTAATGCTCCTGGTACAACATGGATTTCTCCATCACCTCAACCAGTGTTCAGATTTCTTCCAGCTTGGAGAATGTCTTCCATAAGTTGTTAAAATTATATCTGAAAGATTCGACCAATACGATATCATCAGTTACAAAGCACAACTCGTAATTATCCAAAACAGCAGTGTTGGTGAAATTCAGCGAGCAGTTCAACAGGATGCGGTCATCTATGATAATGAATTTATGGTGAAAATTTCCTTTGACGACTTTGCTCTTTCCATTTTTGGTCACTACATTGGAACGGACTTCGATACCGCATCCGTTCAGATACTTCGCGACTTTTTCCGCCCCACGACACAGACGAGAGTTTTTGAAATCAATAATAACCCGAACACGAAAGCCACTGTCCAGCGTTTTTTCCACAAGCTTCTCGGCGATCCAGTGCTGCGTCAGGACCTGCGCCGCGATATCGATGCTCTTGCTGGCTCCGCTAAGATAAAATTTAATCTGATCCGATCCGGTATTGGCGTGGAGTCTCCGGCAGTTAAGGAGTCGGCACTGTTGGTTTAGTTCTCTCGACTTGCACGCAGGTGGCGTATCCGGAAAGAAGATGAACTGCATGAGAGCGGGTATGTGCTGCTTTTTAGCTCGGTGCCTGTTCCTAAAAATTAACCGGAGATGCTAATTTCTAATTCGAATACGTCCTGGTGTACACTGCATTACTGGCGTTCGTGTCTTACAGGTGATTCCACGCTGCAGCCAAAACCACTCCCGAAAAAATGCCAGCTGCGACGACAGTAAATATGCGGATGACACTGAAGATGGATGAGTCGCTGTCAAACATGATGGAACTGAACTAGGTAGAAAACCTAAACTGACTTTGATACGAAGTTACGAACTACGTAGACAACAACTAAATATTATTAAATTTCACAACTGAGTTTTGAGATGCTGTACGGAGGTTATCGCAAGACGCAACTAACAAATGACGAAATTTCGGACCAAGTTTCGAGCTTTTGTTGATATCGACGAAGCCCAGTGACCACTTCCAGTTTGATTCACCGCGCGCGTAACTGTGCACCGAATGCACAATGCACGTGTACGTGTGCTGCGTATCTGACCAACGTCATAAGGAAGAAAGTACGTAATTCTACTCCAGAGAACGAAAGCAGTTTACATTTTTTTATCCAAAGTTTAAACTCTTCACTGGCCGCATTCGTAGTCAGACCTGCCGGTTTTATTTTTGACGACCAGCTCGGATAATGATCCCTAATTTATACGATCGATACGAGTACTCTTGATATCAGCAGACTCAGCACAATCGCCGTATCCAATACCTGGAGAAGTTCCACGTCGAAGCTGCCGTCCGGAAGTACGTAAATCTGGAAGACTCCTTGTAATCTGTTAAAAATGCGAATTTCCGAGATCCATCGCACTGCAAATGTGGCGTGGTCACCCGTTAACCACACGGTTACTATGCTGGCATGTGGAACATCTGCTTCGCAAGTGGATGCCACGTTTAGGTATGAGCACTAATCATGAATTTTACAAGCGAAGACTTGAATTATAAAGACTGATAAATTCGAGATGACGTGTATTGAGCGTCCACACCATTGCATGTCCGTCTTCAGCCTTGATTTGTAGCTGGTGGTCAGGTAAAATATTGCTTCTCAATTAGTACCACTGCAACATTGGATATTTTCGAAGTTGGTGTGGATGCGAGCCACGTTGATGCACCACTACGCGGTTCAGTTTCGTGCGACCAAAGGATATTCAAACTCGTTTGGAGTCCCACATCCCAGAGCAATGGGAAAGTTACGAATGCCGGAGCTCTCGTTGCTGGTGTGGAGAACGGGATTGTCGTTTACTCTGCGGATGCGATCTTGAATCAGGATAGTGCGAATGCAGTTATCAAGAGCGTTACGTGTCACACAGGCGCTGTGCATGCTTTGGATATTTCTCCGCTGTTGGTGAGCTGGTTTAAAATGTATTGTTTTCTGCGATACTGCGGAATCGATTGTGTTTTTTTAGCATTATGTCCTTCGCATAGTGAAGCTTTTTTTAATAGAGTTTGGCCTGAAAAACAAGTTGGGAATAATCGGTGGTTCATTTGGGCAGAATTAATCTGATGTCTAACTAAAAAAAACTATTGTTATAACACTTTAAGCTTTTCGTGTAATTTTAATCGGCCAGATGAGTGTAATGAATATGTGATTTGTACCGCGAAAATTGATACTTCAAATGCATTAGAATTCTAATTCCTTAACAAATGGTATAATAATGAAGTCTGTGTTTTTCAGCCTAACTTGCTGGTAAGCGGTGCAGGAGAATCCGAAGTATTAGTCTGGGATTTAAATACACTGCAAGAAGGCATTTCTGCTGGACCCAAATCTTTCCCTGTTGACGAAGTTAATGCAGTATCATGGAATCGCAAAATCAACTACATATTCGCAGCGGCTTACTCGACACGATGCGTGCTGTGGGATTTACGAAAGCACGATTCGATCATTAAACTGGGTGACCAAACTTCTCGTGTATGTAGTATGAGGATTTGTCGGCCGAGCTGCAGTGCGAAAACAGACGATATGTTGTGACTGTTGTCGTTAAGACTGTGCTCATTCTTATAGGTGCGGTATAAGTCACTGGATTGGAATCCCGAAATAGCCACGCAGCTTGCCCTAGCGTCAGAGGACGACCATACGCCGGTGGTTCAGATATGGGATTTGCGAAACGCATCATCTGCTGTGAAAACGTTGGAAGGCCATCAACGGTATGTTTATAACTGCTCCATAATAAGGCTGTTGTCAACATCAAATCGTTATCAATGGACTGCAGACAGTAGACGCGTTTTAAAAAATTGTTCTATAGGAATTTGTCTCGCCTTATCTTAATAATAGAAAATCAGATAATAATCTTTGGAGTAATTGTAGGTGCACAGAGTGCGAGTTTGATATCTGAACTCCTGAAAATAATGCCGCCATTACTCGATAATATTGTAATTTCACTAGTCTGTTTGTTCAGCATAGTTCAAAATAAGGTGGGGTTTTGTTTGTATGATTGTCATGATAAAAACTATCAGCTAGCATATCCCGATGCGTCAAAAAACGGTATGTTCTGGTTAAAGTTTACAGTTTTTCAGGGGTATACTTTCGGTCGCATGGTGTCCTCACGATGCCGATTTCTTACTGAGCACGGGTAAGGATGGATGTGTGTACTGTTGGGATGTCAATGAAAGCAGCAAAGGCGAGGTATGTATCTTATTAAACTCGATAGATTCAAAATATCACCATTCCCGTCGTTCATCACTCTGGATGTGCGACATACCGTACAGATGTAAATTATGCCTGTTTCACCATGATTGTAGTACACAGTACAGTTTGTATAAACTTTAACTGCATAAATCCTTGTCTTAAGTTTGCTACCGTTGTAGGTTGTGTATTCCCTTCCGCAAACAAAACAATGGACATTTGAGGTGGCATGGTGTCCAAGGATTCCGTCGGTTTTCTCAGCTTCGTCCAATAATTCAGTTAGCATTCACAGTGTTACCGGAGGTCAGGATGGTCATGCTGCAGCTCCTGTTACGCCATCCAGGGTATGCATAAGGACGCATTCAGATTCTCAGAATACGGAATGATTAAATGGCAATTTGTGACATAGTTGGCAGAATCATTTCCTGGCATGGACTTCGGTGGTGTGGCCAGCGCGGTCAAGTCGGACACTGGGTTTGTCGACGGCATCAAGAAGGCACCGAAATGGTTACGACGACCTGGATCCTTCGCATTTTCTGTATGGTCTAGCTTTATGCGTTTCATCAGCATGTGATCACGGTATTAGCTGAGTCTTTCTGTTTAGTTTGACGGAAAAGTAGTAAAAGGCTTCACGGAAGAGAATGTCGGCATTTTGGAACTGGACCGCATCGTCTCATCGAAACAAATCGTGCAACAAGCAAGTATCCTGGAGCAATATCTGATCCAAAATCAACAGCGGGAATATTGTGATGCAAAAATTTCGAACGTTAAGAATCACCAAGAACGAGAGGAATGGAAATTTATCAAGGTACTTTATACCGGCGATTTTTACATCCATTTACTAATTTTGAATTTTCAGGCCCTTCTGGAGCCTGACCACCGGCAGGTGTTACTCGGCTTATTAGGTTATGGACCTGAGAAGGATCCATTGCCGCTTGAGGTTTGTACACGTGCATCTGTTCTTCTCTTGGAAAATCCGTGAATAGTTTTGTGCCTTATTAGGCAGAGAATAATGTATCGAATGGGGAAAGACCCGTGTCCGACGGCATCTCAAAGGAGTCGCGGAGTGTTGATAGTTTAAAGGTATGCGAAGGTTGTTTTTGTTCTTCAAATAAATAAATTCATTACTTATGCGGCTACTGAATTGTAGAAATCAGTCGGATCGACGTTCAAAATTTCGGCTGGAAAAGGTAAAGCACTTTTAGTTAATAATTTGGATGACCATATTTAGTTATCGCATGTGTTTTGATCAGATGTCAATGGAAAAATCACTCGCGCTCTACTAAGCGGAAACGTTCAGAAGGCCGCCTTGTTGAGTTTGGAACATGATCGCGAGGCGGAGGCTGTCATGCTCAGCTTGATTGGAAGCAGCTCGTTTTTACCTGAATTGTTTTGGACTGTGAACGAAAAATACTTTTCCGTTCATGGATCCGATCTGTCCAGTTTGATATACGCCGTTGTGAGGAAGGATTCCGATTTTTTATTGCAGAAGGGTCGAATTGATAGCTGGAGGGAAATTATCGCGACATTGATCAATTATTTACCAAAAGAAGAATATCAAACATTAACCGGTAAGATTTTCTCAGTAGTAAATCAAAGGACGTAGAGAATGCTGGTAACGTTTCTCTGTTAACAGATACGCTCGGTCGTCGTTTGGAAACTGAAGTAAACGGATTATTACTTAAGCAAAGTGCACTGTGTTACTTGTGTTCCGGGAACATAGATAAAGCCGTGGAAGTTTGGTTGCGACAGGAAACAGCTTCCAGTGGGACTGCGGCCGATTTACTTCATTCCACGGCAGAAAAGGTCTTAATTGCAAGCGGTGGTTCCACTCTGAACGGCACCCGATCATATGGACCGAATATCGATAAACTGTTCCACGATTATGCGGATTATTTGGCTGCGGAAGGAGAAGTTGGATTGGCGTTACGTTTCTTAAACCGCGACGCATCGGTAATTTTGGGAAGCCGCATCCGAAATTTGATTTGTGAACGAGACATTTGCTTTGTTTCGTAGAGCACTTTGCTTCCATTAAAACACCACTTATACATGGCGCTGGGGCCGAGAGCTGCATTGCGTGAAACCGGCCTGAGGCAGTCGCCAATGTCCACTAATACAGTATCCTTACGACGATACACAAAGAGCTCAGGCACGGTCCTTTCGAACGCCGCACCGGGAAAATATGGTATCCCAGGCTCGGCGACTTTCCCATCCAACAGTTATCCAAGTGCGGCGCCGAGTTTAACGAATCCAAGTAACCAAGGGACATCATACATGCCGTTTGCCAGTAACATTTCAGCGCCAGTTGGGAACGGTATGTAATTATCAGCTTGTGTTTTTTATTTTAAAATACACAAGTGATTTCCCACTAGCGCCTGTACAACAGCCTGCTTGGAGTATGTATGACCATGCGCATCACACTGCTGCTCCCGAACCCCAACGCATGCCAACCCGACCACCACCCATGGCCCCGCCACCGCTGTTTGCTTTACCATCCGGAGCGACGGCTCCAAGGCCTCCTTCCCAGCCATCGGCTCCGTTCCAGACACAACCTTACTTTACCCCGC
>JAQGAU010001423.1:0-19395 GCA_034698045.1 Paramacrobiotus richtersi | reverse complement strand
TGCTTAAAACGCGGCCTTGGTATCTCCCCATGTTATTGTTTATTGGATTCAAGTTTTTTAATTCAAGTACACCTTCCATGTTCCACATTGCATTAATTGTTCATATGGTTTGACATTGAATGGTTTTATCCCGTTATAACGAATACTCAAACATGTTTATGAATGCTGGGTTCTATATATTTTTCCTGGCTGTATTGGTCCACGCCCGTCCTCGTCCGAATGGAGAACTCGATACAACCTCGACACCATTAGTTGCCGACACCGTAACAGGCGAAGTTTCCACAGTCCCAGCTGAGCCGGTGGAAAACGCTGCAGGAACATCCGCGGAACCCCAAGTCGATGCCGTCACAACTCCCGTCACTCCGTCTGCCGAAGGTCAACAAGCCGCTACTCCGCCAGGTGAAGAATCAGCCGTAACAGCCGTGGAGACAGCTGGTGAAGCGGCCGCTCCGGCAGCCGGGGAACCGTTCATCTCAGTTAACGGCGAAGGCGACGTGGCCGTGCTCCTTCCCACACTTGCTCCGATAACAGCCACCGTTGGGGAATGGCATAAAGGCGCGACGTATAGTACCGGGGATATCGTTGTCTGGGATGGGAAGCGATATAAGGCACTGCAGCAACATCATGCATATGCTCACAACTGGACGCCACCGCAGGCCGCTTCCCTGTGGGAAGTGCAGCCAGATGAAAAGGCCTAATCCATTGCGTTACCGGCTTGGTGATCATCTAGGCAGATGTGTCATACGTGTGTTACAAATTTCGAAATCATACAGAATTCTTATAAGAATTCTGTATGATACGACATTTGTAATAACGATTATGCGGTTCGGGCCAAAGCATTTTATCTTCTTTTTGTAAAACTGTTAAAACTATTCGACAGTAAGTATATGTACCGTTAACTATCGTTACCCTGAGTCCCTGATGGTTCACTCTGTACCGGTTCTACGATACTGTGTTGGTCACTTCCTGATTTGATTTTAACATTAAAGATCCGATCAAGCTAGCTAGCAAGCGGTTACGAGTGGACTTTGGTCATGTACTCTTTGTAATTGTTGTTGTTATTGTGATCCGTCCCACGGAAAACTTAACCGTAGCGTTCTTCTGTAATCGTAATCAAAAGGCTGATCGCATCAGCACTGAGCAACATTACGTTCGGAGAAGTATGGCAAATCCGAACGAGCGTACGAACCGTCACTTGACAGCAAAGTTGACACCGGTACGAAACTGTTATGCCGGTATGAATTATACGGATGCTTGTACCAGGCGGGACTAATTATTATATTAGGCATCAATAATTCTTAACAACGTTTTATTTAATTGATTGTAAACATCCAAGCCAGTTTTCTCGTACTCATACGGGCACAATGCAGATACGTCAATGCTCGAGACGTTTCCGGCACTATATTGCAAGATTTTACCTACGCTATACAATGCAGCTTTTATAAAACGGTGTAATGTAAAACAGTGCACTTTTCGTCACGGTGACTGTTAACACGCTTGTTTGTAACGCCCAAAAATGATGCATTTTAGCATTAATAGAGTTTGTTAAAGTGAATGTTTACTGCGCATGCAGTATAAGTTACTGTTGCTCGTGGTCAAACACATGCGGATCCCGTGACAACAGGGCTACACTAATTTACTAGTAACGAATTACGGGTTCGGACGCCGTTGTCTAAATTTTAAAGGCACAGGCGAAGCCGCTCGCTAGTAATTAAGAAGACAATTGCATTGTTTACCCTAGATCCCTGCGGTGACTACTGTGCGTCGTCGTAGTCTGCAGATGAAGGAAGACACTTACATTACTTATTGATATCACTCTACCGCAGCATAATTCTCGGTTACATACTTACAACTGGGCTTTACATGCGCTGCCGTGCTTACAAAACGCTGCACTCAAACTAGAACCGCATCAACATACCGCATTAATACAGAACCTGTTGCTTGGGAATTAGAGTTTAAACTAGCTGCATACATGAATTATATAATTACATGATTATATAATATTAATTACATGATTTACTTGGTGTAAACTTTGCTGGTTCTTTTTATCTGTACAGTTTCTGCGGAAATGTTGCGACCGGCGGTAATATTTGTATGCTTTACAACAGTGGCCAACCAAGCCTGGGCAAACATCCAAATCTAATATCTGTGTAGTTCTGGAGCGCTCTCTGCTTGAGCACGAAGAGCAGCCGAATTACACTCGTTCAACGTATTGCTTAGCTAGTATGAACGCCGATGCAAATAACAGTAGAAGTATGACTAGGAGTCTAGGACCGGCTCCGTATACAGTCACAAAGAAGTGTTTTGACTTTCGCTTACATGAATTAACTGCGCACGCGATCGGTACCGCTCGTGCGCTGATGGATGGCATAATTGATCTCTTAATTTGAAGAAAACAAGGTTGATGAACAATACTTGTACCAACGGACCCGATGCGGCATTGTTACCGTAAATGCCCATCGGCAGTGCCGACCTGTGTATCAACACAGTGCTCACATTCATAACTACTTGTACTGGTACAGAACGTTCGCGCGGAGAATTGCCAATTAGAACTAATAATTTAGCAGATAAACTCCGACCGCTGGTCGCAGCAAAAGCGTTTTAGCGAGTAACATTGTCTTCGGCCCATTTAACGAGCTACACTATGATGCATAGATCTGTGCATTATAGTATTTTAAAACGAATATTCTAGCATATTATGGTATCATAAACTTTACCTTGGCAAAGACAAATATATCGAGCATGTTTATGGTGGAAAAAGTTACGTCTTCTAAAAGTTACAGCTTCTTTCATCAAATATATGAGTAATATAACGTTGTTTTGCGTCCTCTTCAACAAGCTGAACGGACGCTTGATGCTCAATTGCTCATAAACGAAAGTGACTAGCTTTGGGGCGAATGCTGCTGTCCCCGAGATAATCTCAATTTTATCGACCTTAATATACCGAAAATTGCTGTAACGTCGACCAAACAGAACGTTCGCGGTTGCATAAAAAATGCCATAATTACAAGAATAGTAGGCTAGAATGTCGGTAAGCAGCGCCATATTCTGCCGCATAACTCTCATTTCGCTAGCTACAGATTCATTACTCTAATTAGTTATAGTTTCGTTACTCTCATTTAGCTCTTGATGTGTGCTTGTTTCGTTAAAGCGCATCAGCGGCATAACTATTATTTACATTAATTCGGAAGCATCTAATCTGTGATGAAAGCGGCATAGACTTGTCGCCAACTTGCTAGTCATCTGGGTGTGTTGTAAAAGGTCAACATGATTGGATTAACAGTCCTTCTTGTGTTGGGCCAATCGTTAAGCGCATTCGGCGCCGTTAAACAGGCGGCCACTACGCCTTATGTCATGGTCCACGATGACACTTTTACTCCAGACAAAATTCTACGGATAACCAAGCAGAATATGAGTATGGACTGTACGACACGGGAGTCAATTGTTATTAATGGCAGTATGCCGGGACCCGAGTTGCGGTTCAAAGAAGGACAACACGTTTGGGTTCGAGTGTACAATGACATCCCGGACGAGAATGTCACGATCGTAAGTTATCCATTGTATTTGCATGAGGAAGTTTGAAGTCTGCAACGTTCCGTAATAATCAGTTTTTCCAGTGTCCAGTTTACGGTTACGCAGTAATTCGCTTTCTTGAATGATAGGCTGAAGAACAATGTAGATAAGACAGTTATCGTTAAATTAAAAATATATAGGACAGCGTCGCACGATATAACATCCCAACTAGTTATCATAACAGAGATAAACAAAGTGAAGCAGAAAGGGATCCAACGGAAATTTACTTTGGCAATTTGCTCTGGCGGTAGTCACTGCTGTAGAACTTTTACGGTACTTGCAACAAAGCATTCTTACGGCACTTACAATAACTGAAAAAATACGCAGCTTTGTATGTTATTTCTCATAAAACATTTCGAGGGTTTTCGACGCCAAGTGGGATGCAAATAATTTCAATGTGTGGTCACATGTTAACACACATATATGGTCAAAAACTAATAATTCAGCTGCCAGACTGCTAAATTAATATTATTCATTTTAAGGAAAACCAATTAATATATTAAGGAAAAAACTTCTTTATTCCTACGTAAGTTTATGTAGCTGTTGGCATGTTCGGAATTAAGGTACAGTATTAGATACCGGTACCTCGGGCGACTAGAACTTAGGTAACTACATCGGACGAAGGTCCGAACGCCGATGGCACCGGCCGGTGCGGCATTAGATTCACAAATTAGCCCTAACAAACAACTGCTGCTGCTGCAGCATAAAAAACAGACTGAGCGCACGGTATGTACGAGTACACGTGTCTTTTGACACACAGCGATCAATCTAACAAAGAGAAAATAATGAAATAATAAATAATAAAATCAAACATAAGACTTCAAGTATATAACTCCTTCAAGATATTATTATGAAATTACAACCATAACGCACTAATTTATCTTATCTTATCTTCAGCATTGGCACGGTCTGACCCAACGGATGTCTCCATTCTCGGACGGAACCCCCATGGCCAGTCAATGGCCGATCCCCCCCATGCACTACTTCGACTACGAGTTCCAGTTGCAAGCAGGCGACGCTGGTACATACTTCTACCACTCCCATGTCGGCTTCCAGGCCGTTACAGCCGCCGGCGCCCTCATCATCGACGAAGCCGATGGGAAGAGCCCGCCCTATCAGTACGACGAAGAGCGACTCGTTCTCCTCACCGATGTCTACCACAGAACCGATCACGAAATCGAAGCCGCTCTGACCGGCGCTCCATTCCAGTGGAGTGGAAACCCGGATAACGTTGCCGTTAACTGCAAGTCCCGGTTCATAAACGCCACGAAAGACCAAGCCGGACCCCACTGTGAGCTGGCGGTTATTGATATCGAGCCAAACAAAGCGTACCGACTGCGTATCATCGGAGGATTAGCGGTCTCCTTTGTTTATTTCAGCTTCGAAGCGCATCAGAACATGGTGCTAATTGAGGTCGACGGAAAGTATGTTATGCCGCATGTTGTGGACCATATAGAAATCAGCTCGGGGCAGCGATACAGCGTTATCCTGTTTTCCAAATCGGTGACTGAGTTGACCGGCGCAGATGGTGTGGTGAAGAATCGCTACTGGATGCAGCTTGAGACTCACCCGGCAGATAACACTGTTAACACACTGTATGCGATTCTTCACTACAAAGGAGTGGGCAGTTCTGATCCAGTGGATACCTGGACGCTCCCGCAGGTCGGTCCAGTCAAACTGCCGGCTGAAACGTTTGCCAATGGATGGATCGAAGACCAACTGCAGCCGTATTACCAAAATCCCGATAATCAGTTCATAAAAATGGAAGAGATCACCCGACGCGTTTACGTAAATCTCAGTCTCTCGGTCAATCCGGCAAACTTCCACGTCATGTTTGTTCAGGACGGAGCACCGTGGTTTGAAAATACGCCACAAGAGCCATACCTCGTATCACTGTACAAAAACAACACAAAGTACTTCCCAGATTATGACCGGGCCATCGCCAACGCAGGCTTTGACAAGGTGACCACGACCTTCCCGGCCAAGATCGGTGAGGTGCTGGAGATCATCTGGTATCTGGTTAGTGACCCCATCAACCAGAAAGTAGAATCCCACCCTTGGCACGCCCACGGCGACCACTACTGGGACGCTGGCACCGGTTTCGGAGCATACGATCCCGTGGCCAACGAAGCCAAATTGACCGCCCGTCATGGGAGGATTATCACCCGAGATACCTCCAATACATACCGACCGGGTCCACAGCCAGCGCAGACCGAGGGACCCAACCATATCTACAGCTGGAGGTCATTCCGCATTCGGGTGAAGAACCCCGGGGTGTGGATGATGCATTGCCACATGTTGCAGCATATGGTCATGGGCATGCAGACAGTCTGGGTGTTTGGGGACGCAAAAGATGTGACGCCGCTGCCGAAGAAGCTGATTGATAATGGGTATTTGGTGTATGGCGGGACGGCTTACGGGAATGCCAGTTACGCTGCCAGAGTGCTGCACTTCTTTGAATGATCCATAAGCGAAGTAGCGTTTGCGTGAACTTTGCTTGCCAGAAAGGATTACCCTACATCGGTATTTTCTGTTCTATCTTTGAACCGCGTAGGCATGTTTCAGATTTTCTTGTTAATATTAAATTATTCGCGTGGATACCTTCTTTTTTTGTATAACAACTGATCACTGAAAAATTGGTGTCGCAAAAAAAACCTGGAATGTGTCGGACTCTCCTTATTTACCTCCTGTTCTTATTTGCTGATGATGTAACGGTATCACACGAAAGCCCGGCAGAATCACGATAAACAAACAACGCACGACACAGACTGCAGTGATTTCGGCCATAAATAACAGAAAATATCTCGTATACGTTAGTTGAAAGGAACTGTTCCCATGATGGACATAACGTTGGCCCGATACATCTTGATGCTTATGCGCTGGTGAATGAATGTACGTATTACGGGTGCAACTGCAAATGGTTCAAAACAAACATCGTATATATGCCCATTTGTAATAAAATTTCAAGCAAACTTGGGTGAAACACTGAGGCATTTCAGGAATAACTCCGTTTAAGCTTTTCGCTGCAGCTGCTCAACAACCGGACGTGGCGCGCACAAACCAATTTCTGGACACTGTTAAATGACATTCGCCTGTAACGAACAGCAATATAGGGCCGAAAGCTATCGCAAAGCGCACAGTACACAGAATCTGCCCTTAATGCGTATAACATGGTAGTCCAAGCCCCAGGTTCTAGGCATAGATTTGATTACCACAGATCGTACAAATACCGGCCAAGTTTGCGCTTCCTCCTGCCCTGTTGGGAAGAAAAAGTCTGATTTTGATTTCTTGTCATCTACGTACGATGGAAAAGCAATAAGAGCATTGTTTTCTGGGCAACTGCCAAATAAATTATAAGAGCATAGTGGGGGCATTGTACATACTATGTTGATGGGAAAGAATACTATTCTGTAATGGTCGTGCTAATTCTAGAATACGGTGAAATATGACAAATTTTGCAAACTAAAATGGTAGTTCGAAAACCGCTATGCTAGCATGTTGCGGTAGCAACAGCAATCACCATGGGGCGTTGTCAGTGTGTATCAGGTTACTGCTGTCGGTTACTACACACCGTTCGCGAAAACTATCAGTACCTTGAACAGAACTGATAGATCACTCCGGTCACTGGTCAATGGTCACAGCAACACGTTCCGTAATTGTTCAGTGCAGCACAGTTTCCGGCACACATATTACAACTCAGCATACTGAATCTGTGACTAATATGCTTTCTTGTCAAATTGTCTGCTTGTAGGCTGAACGGACGCTTGTTGGTCGTAATTGGAAATAGCTGGCTTTGGAGTGAATGATACCTCTGAAATGATCTCGATTGTTTCGACCTTGATATACGGAAAACTGATGTAATGTCGACCAAACAGAACGCTCGCGGTTGCATAAAAAACGTCGCAAATAATTATTGACATAGTATGCTGGAGTGTCAGCAGTTGACTCTAATCAGCTATAGTTTCATTACTCTCATTTCACTCGTGAAATGCCCTTGTTCCGGTAAAGGGCATGAGCGACATATTTTATATTATGTAAATGTGGAAGCAACATATCGCATTATCGATGATGCGAGGCATACACTTTCACAGAACTTTCTAGTCATCTGCATTTAAGGTCAGGCAACCCACAGAAGGTCAGCATGATTGCCTTAGCCGTCTTTCTCCTACTGGGCCGATCGTTGTGTATTTTTGGCGCCATTCGTCAGTCTACCACTACCCCGTATGTCATGGTCCACGATGACACCTTTGCTCCAGACAAAATCCTCCGGATAACTAAGCAGAATATGAGCATGGACTGTACGACACGGGAGTCGATTGTTATTAACGGCACCATGCCGGGACCCGAGTTGCGGTTCAAAGAAGGGCAACACGTCTGGGTTAGAGTGTACAATGACGTCGAGGATGTCAACCTCACGATGGTGAGTAAGCCGGTGTATTTGCATAGTGCCATGTAATATGTGGTACAAATAATAAATCCCGGTGTCCCTTGTCATGACACTGGGCTTCGACATTGATTACACTGGTCTCTTGAGGTTACACAGGTTACAACTTACACAGGACTTCGCTTTCTTGGTTAGTATCTACAGTTGGAGAGAAACAGTGATTTGTAATATTAAAAATGCAGAAAATGATAAAGCAGCTGAACTATGAAAACGGGAAACAATTAAGTGAAATGAAAAGTGCGTCGACCAAAAATTTACTTTGTGCGTTGGTTTTGCCGGTAATTACTGCTGTAAAACTTTTACGGTACTTTTGCGTGGCGGCTGAAACCAAGGTCGCCACATCGCAGTTGATCGAACAAAGATTTAAACGCCTGCAGCAACTGCATTAGTTCAGTCCGAACCGAAGTTCGATCGGTTCGAAAGGTTTAGCAAATGACTTTTGCAGAATTATGTACTGTATACTGTAAAATCGGCTGCATATACTGTAATATCGACAAGTATAACGGACTCAACAAAGTTCAATCTCAATTAACAAAACAATGATCAAAATTTTCGGGCCGATAGCCACTGCTACTAAGTAATTTACGATATTCTACAATTAACCATGTGCATCGTTACCTTATGTTTAGCACTGGCACGGTCTGACCCAGCGGATGTCACCCTTTTCGGATGGAACCCCTATGGCCAGTCAATGGCCAATCCCCCCTTTGCACTACTTCGACTACGAGTTCCAGCTACAACCGGGCGACGCCGGTACCTACTTCTATCACTCTCACGTCGGCTTCCAGGCCATCACCTGCGCCGGTGCCCTCATCGTAGACGAAGCCGTAGGGAACAGCCCGCCATTTCAATATGACGAGGAGAGACTCATTCTCCTCACCGATATCTACCACAGAACCGATAAAGTCATCGAAGACGGTCTGATCGCTACCCCCGTCAGGCGGACCGGGGATCCGGATAATGTTGCCGTCAACTGCAAGTCTCGGCAACTGAATGCCACAAGGGCTCAAGCCGGTCCAGATTGTGAGCTGGCGGTTGTTGATATCGAGCCGAATAAAGCGTACAGAATTCGCTTTATCGGGGGACAGGCGATTTCCTTCATTCACTTTGGTTTCGAAGCCCATCAGAACTTGGTGCTGATTGAGGTCGACGGAAGGTATGTTATGCCGCATGTGGTGGACCATTTAGAGATCAGCCCGGCACAACGATACAGCGTTATACTGTTTTCCAAATCTGTGGCTGAGTTGACCGGCGCAGATGGGGTGGTGAAGGATCGCTACTGGATCCAGCTTGAGACGCACCCGGCGGATAGCTCGAACAAGACAATGTATGCGATCCTTCATTACAAAGGCGTAGGCAGCACAGATCCGGTGGATACATTTACGCTCCCGCAGTTTGCCCCTATCGCACTGCCACCTGAAACGTTTACCGATGGATGGCTCGAAGATCAGCTGCAGCCGTATTATCAAGACCCCACTAATCAATTCATCAAACTAGAAGAGATCACCAGACGAGTTTATGTGAATCTTACTCTGCTTATCGACCCGGCGAACGGTCATGCGGAGTACACGGACGACGGTGCGCCTTGGTTCGAAAACACACCACACGAACCATACCTCGTATCACTGTACAAAAACAACACAAAGTACTTCCCGGATTATAACCGCGCGATTTCCAACGGAGGTTTCGACAATGTGACCTTGACCTTCCCGGCCAAGATAGGCGAGGTGCTGGAGATTATCTGGTATCTGATTAGTGACCCCGTCACCAAAGAAGTGGAGTCCCATCCATGGCACTCCCACGGCAACCACCACTGGGACGCCGGCACCGGTGCTGGATCGTACGACCCAGTGGCTAACGAAGCCAAACTGACCGCCCGTCATGGAAGGATTATTACTCGAGATACGTCTAATTTATATCGACCGGCTCCGGCTGCGGCGCAGACAGCTGGACCAAACCATATCTACAGTTGGAGATCCTTCCGCATCCGTGTCAAGAATCCCGGAGTGTGGATGATGCATTGTCACATGTTGCAGCATATGATCATGGGCATGCAGACGGTCTGGGTGTTTGGAGACGCAAACGATGTGACGCCGCTCCCGAAGAAACTGATTGACAGCGGGTATTTGGTGTATGGTGGAACGGCTTACGGGAATGCAAGTTATGCTCCTAAAGTGCTGCACTTCTTCGAATGATCGATAACCTAAGTTACCACTTTTGTGCGAGCTTTGCTGACCGAAAGAAGGCAGTCGGGCCATGCAGCCGTTTGATCTACTCGTGTTATCAATTGGACATCCGTTTTTCTTAGCTGTACATTTGAACTGCTGGTGCATTTTTTGGATTTATTGTTAGGAAGGTAAATCAGTAAATTATTCACGCGGATGTATTTTTCCCTTGTTTGTATGCCAACTAAACACTGAAAAACTCCCGGCATTTATTAATAAAACATGGATTTAGTCGGTGGGTGGTAACTGCAGCTTTTAAATTTGGCAGCAGCAAAGTAAAGGTTCGCTCGCAACCGTAGAAATATGTACATATCTGTTTTGTTATTGCATTTACCAGGATCATGTAGCGGAAGCAGTTCTCATAGAATTCATTACGGTAAATCGACGCCGCTCACTTGTAATCTATAAAAGAACAGTTATGTACGTTCTATGACTCTGGTTAAACTCTGTCGTATAACATATTGAATACTTTGTTGTACATATAGTATAACCAATGCAGTTGTTCTTTGATTCTTAGCGAGCGGCTTCGCATCGATACGCAAGCTTAATTTGATAGTAACTGCATGAAGGTGAGTAATGGGCACTGGTCACGAAGACTGTCGGTCTTTTCAGCGATTGGAATATAACAGATGTACGTTTCTCGATCGCGATTCGCGATATCAAAAAGTCGAGATGTAACATGTACAAGCGCGATGACATAAAAAAACTGTATAACTGTCGAGCAAGTGAAAACGATTGTTTTATTGCAGTATAGCATCTGCTAAAGAAGATGCGCTTGGAATTGACAGCTTCGCGGTTTCGCGTTGTCCGATGTAACACATTGCGAACATATGCCATTGTATCAGAGTTTATAGGTTTAAACCACCAAGTAATTAGTGAACCGTGTTATTCCGGAACCCTCACCACATTATTCTACAATTTCTACTGTTTACTGAAATATCCTGTTTTTTGTAGAAATGATCGTCTTTTGCTTATTACTCCTACTTTTCCAATCGCAGATAATTTTCTGTGCTCTTCGGCAGTCCACTATAAATGAGCCGTATGTCATAGTTCATGATAATACTTTTGTCCCCGATAAAATATTGCGGATAACCAAGCAGAATATGAGTATGGACTGTACAGTACGGGAATCCATTGTGATCAACGGCAGCATACCGGGACCGGAATTGCGGTTCAAAGAGGGACAACACGTTTGGGTCAGGGTGTACAATGACATCGAGGATGAAAATGTTACCATTGTACGTACAGTTTTGCTAGCCCTGAATGTTAAATAATAGAAAAAGCGAAATGCTGTAAATACTTATTTTAAGCGTGAAATCAACCAAGAATTTATCGTGAGCCAGTGATCTGTAAAAATTACTGAACCGTTTCGGTATATGCAGATTTAACTTGCTGCGCGGATTCATTTGCAATATGTCTGTATCAAACGGTACAAAAATAGTTCAGTGATGTACAGATACAGCTTTGTAGCATACAATAATTATTATATAGCATTAGCGTTTGTTCCGCGATAATGCACAGTTAGGCTCCTTTCTCCTTAGTTTTCAAATTCGCTAGAATTTTGCACGAAGTTGAACTAAAGCTGTGCATAACCAAAATGATTTTAGCACTGGCACGGTCTATCTCAACGTATGTCTCCCTTCTCGGACGGAACCCCCATGGTCAGCCAATGGCCGATCCCTCCCATGCACTACTTCGACTACGAGTTCCAGCTCCAACCGGGCGATGCCGGCACCTACTTCTACCACTCCCACGTCGGTTTCCAAGCCGTCACCGCCACCGGTGCCCTCATCATTGACGAGGTCTCGGGAAAAGCTCCGCCTTTCCAGTACGACGAGGAACGAGTCATCGTCCTCACTGACGTGTACCACTGGACCGACAAGTTCATTGAATCCCGTTTAACCGGCACACCCTTTATGCCAGGCGGTAATCCGGACAACGTAGCCGTTAACGGCAAATCCCGGTTTATAAACGCCACTGCTGGTCAAGCGGGACCGGCCTGCGAGCTGGCCGTTATTGAAATCGAGTCGAATAAAGCCTACCGACTGCGCATTGTCGGAGCTCTGGCGCACTCTTTTGTGTATTTCACTTTTGAAGGTCATCAGAATATGGTCCTGATTGAGGTGGATGGGAAGTATGTCATGCCGCATGTTGTTGACCATCTTGAAGTCAGTTCTGGACAACGATATAGCGTTATATTGTACTCGAAATCGGTGGCCGATCTGACTAGCTCCGATGGCACGGTGAAGAACAGGTTCTGGATGCAGCTGGAAACCCATCCGATGGATAATAAGAATAACACTTTGTACGCAATTCTCCATTATAAAGGCGTAGGGAGCTCGAATCCAGTGGATACCTTTACCCTGCCGGAATTTGCACCGGTAGTACTGGCAGGAGAAACGTTTGCAGATGGTTGGCTCGAAGACCAGCTGCAACCACTGTACCAAGAAGCCGATAATCCTTTTATCAAACTGGAAGAAATCACGCGAAGGATATATGTTAACCTGATGATGAATGTCAGCCCGGCCAGACAGGTGACATTTATTAACAACGGCGCGCCTTGGTTCGAAAACACTCCGCAAGAGCCGTATCTCGTATCATTGTACAAAAACAACACAAAGTACTTCCCAGACTACAACCGGGCCATCGCAAACGGAGGATTTGACAATGTCACGACGACTTTCCCGGCCAAGATCGGTGAGGTGCTGGAGGTTATCTGGTATCTGGTTAGTGACGCCGTTAATCAGAAAGTGGAGACCCATCCCTGGCACTCCCACGGCGATCATTACTGGGACGCTGGCACCGGTCCCGGAACTTATGATCCGGTGGCCAACGAAGCCAAACTGACCGCCCGCCATGGACGGGTTATCACTCGCGACACTTCGAATACGTATCGTCCCGCTATTGCGCCGGAGCAGACATCCGGACCCAATCATATCTACAGCTGGAGATCGTTCCGCATCCGGGTGAAGAACCCGGGAGTGTGGATGATGCACTGTCATATGTTGCAGCATATGATCATGGGTATGCAGACAGTCTGGGTGTTTGGGGATGCAAAAGACGTGACGCCGTTGCCGAAGAAGCTGGTGGATAACGGATATCTGGTTTATGGAGGAACAGCGTATGGGAATGCCAGCTATGCACCGCGGGTGCTCCACTTTTGGTAGATCATGTTTTCATTCTTAGTGAAACTGCGCTCTTGAGTTACGGCGTTTATGTTTGGAAGGATTTATATGTGTCTGTGACACATGTCTTGTGGAGCGCAAATTACTTACTAGTGTCATAGTACAGTCCGGCCAGTTGAAGTCTTCCTTATTCCTGGCACGATTTTCTGTACGTTGCTTTTAATACGATAACACGGGCTGATTGTTTACCACTTTAGCCTTGGCGGAAGTAACGATGGGAACAAACTAGGGTCATAATCAGTTTGTCGCAGCCATGCATATCGTTGTTCTTGCACAAAGCAAAATTTCTGACGATCGCAGATGTGTCGCTTCGCTCTTAAGGATGCACTTGAATTTGTTTTTTCCAGTGTACACATCTTCCGTTCGAAGCAGTTTAGTACACACAACTACACAAAAACGCATCCTCCATTTCTTTGGTCGTGCCGACCGTACCCATAACACATTAATACCATTTCCTTAATTTCTACACTGATGCGCTGACGGAGGAACTCCATTGATCGCGTGCTTTCATTGTTCTCCCGTATGCGGCGTCCAACTTTCTTTAGGAACGTCTTAGCTCTAGGGGCCCAACCTCCCATAGTCTCAAATCCAATCGGCTGAACCGCGTATCGGTCACTAAGGGCACTGTATCGGGTTTCCTGTACTTTGCCGCGTTGATCCGCGGCTGCTCCACTGGTTGTGCTAGTACGAGTGATAAATGAGTCCGCACATGTACCCGCAACGGTCACGTCCCAGACGAGTGCCTTGCCTGACTTCCAGGGCAAAAGCACCATGCCATCCGGTCGTTTGCCGTCTCCTCTGTCCAAACGAATTGGTTCACGTACTGCAGGGATGCTTCTCTCTTAAGACCTTTATGTCACTCAGGAACTTCGCTGCTGGCTTTGCTCTGTCAGCTGCGAAACGCTTCCTTCTGCTTTCAAATAGAAGGCAGAAGGAGATATACTGTACTAGAGGCTGGCGGAAGATAAGCTAGAGAGCGGCGTGCCAATTTGCCAAACATGCACGAATTACGAAATCTAGACATGAGCGACCAAGCTCATAGGACAGTGAATGGTCCAGATACTCGAAAATGTCTGGCATCAGTGCGGAAAATGAAATGTTCCCAGCAAGCGCGAACATATACTTACTACGATATACAGATACGTCCTAGTTTTAGGATATACGGCATGTTTGGATTACATACGACCTACCAACTTTTAAACCTGGCCGTTTGCGATACCGAGACATATTAAACCCAGAGAACAGCGAGGCAGTTGGTATTACGTACGTAGGTTATGACAGATGGAGTCGGCTCAATTGTTACAAATGTACGCTAGTCTCCGAAAGGACAAATAAGAGCTGCAGTGCTGCTCGTATGTGCATGAATTCATACAGTCAGGCAATGCCAGCTGCAAGTCCTTCGACGTACAGATTTTAAACAGCATAAAGCCTCATGTGTCATATGAAGTTTTTACGTTTTTGAAAACTGAAGTTGAGAACATCGTACTGATAGGGTCGAGAGTAAGTACGTACAAATACGTGTATACAGCCCAAACTGATTTGGCTAAGGGTAGCTTTTTTGCTCGACACCTCCGGTGATGAAGCTTGGCTGCAGTTTTTGAAAAAACAATGACAGTGCTTTAAAGTGAGCAACAGTTAATGAAATAATGATTACGTAATCGCGGTTTGCCACAACATCTAAACCGTTCAATATGTTGTGAAACTTTTGCAGAATTTCTTAGCTTACGGCGGCCGGCGACAATCCATTACTAATTGTTGATCCCAAATGTCACAGTCAGTGTTATATGGCTTGTGGCTTAGATAAACAGGTTTTAAAACCTGTGTCAAAACTAACGTTAACTGGCTCCTGTGGCACAAAACAACCCGTTTTCAGACAGATTATTGTTTACCACAAACAACATGCTATGATAGTCAGCTACCAAGAAAAACTCGTAATAGTCCTTTATTAATTTTACATAACAATAAAACTGTCGACAATATATAAAGAAAGAACACCACACTGGTATATGCAACGATTCGCTAAAGTACATACTTCTGGAGATTTATTCGCACTGCTGCATGAAGTTGGTCGGTTTGTTCTAAAGTTTAGAATTTTCAACCCGTTATCATGAAAGTTACCGTGTTTGTAATTATTCTGTTGGCGATGTGCACTGGTAAGCAGCTACATCAGATTCTGATTCCGCCGAAATATTTGATGGGCTTTCTCTGATTTTGTGGGTTTTTTTCGCTGAAAATATAGGTATTCTTCATGCAACAAACTCATCAGGCCCATGCAAAAAGTGTCCTGATTACCTCAAACCGGTGTGTGGAACAGATGGAATAACGTGCCAGAATGAATGTCTAGCCGCATGCTCAAGTAAGAAATATCTGTTGCTAAGATGGGGAAAGATGGGGGCGCAAGGTTTTACGACACACATTGTACTGTTTTTTAGAAGCAACGATTGCCTAACAAGGAGAGTGCAAGCCAAAGGGCGGTAAGCGGAAATATCTATTCGTATTTTTCGGGTTTAATTTTCGGCTGAAAATGTAGGTACTCCAAGTGCAAAAAAGTCAGGCTCCGACTGCAGTAAATGTCCTGATTACTTTAAACCCATGTGTGGAACCAATGGAAAGACGTACCGAAACGAATGCCTAGCCGCGTGCGCAAGTAAGAAAGCTGCTGCTTTTATTTTCATATACCGAAACACGTGAGGTGCAAAGTTTTACGATGCATTTTCACTTTTTTTAGACGTAAAGATTGCCGATCAAGGAGCGTGCAAGGGAAAGGGTGATTCAAAACTAAGATCAGCGGGTTAAGCGGCCCTTTTATCGCGTGCATTTACTGGGTACTGGGGTTTCTGTGCAAAGTTCACCAAAACTCAATTCGCAGAATCAGAATATTGATTTACCAGTCTGTCTGCAGCATAAAAAATTGTACAGTTTTGCAGCCACGTTAACACGTAAATTAGCTCTGTACTTATTGAACTGCCCTGCAGATGAAACGTTACAGCAATGGGTATGAAAATGCATGAAAAAATTCGAATATTTCGCCTATGCATCAAGGAATGTGAATGCTAATAATGTCGGATTGACCCCATATGATAAGCGAATGTTGACTGCCGTACATAAATAGAAAACTACTGCTGATTTTCACACAAGCTATCAGAACTATAATATCACCTCATACTTTGGCGTCGCAGATGATATTCACATGGATACGTAATGAAATATCGGTTGCGGTCTTAGAAATCTCGCCATGAACAATCGGTATAAAAAAGACTATACTACTGTATTGCAAACATCATTGCATTCCGAGGCGTTAGAGGCGTATCGTGTCAGAATAGAGAAAACAAAATTGCGCCATCTATTGGCTTCGTGGAATGACTCATGAGTATATATGCAGTTACCATCAGTTGGTATTGCTAATATCATGCAAATTTAAAGCTGCTTCGCCATTTCTAGCTGCATAGAATACAGCACTTTCGCGGCCCGAATGAACTTTTTCATGCCGGCCGGCCACTGATCCATATGTTGGAACGGCAATTGTACCAATGTACTTTGCTGTGCGTGTGTACATGTGCACACGGTCGTAAACGTTAACGTGGAGCCCACTTCAACACATTATGTTTCCGGCCATAACCAAAAGCGTTGCTGGTAAACTTTACAAGTGAAGCTGCCCTGATTCCAATGTATCCATGCTGTTCTGTCACCGAACACATAGCCGGGTCATTGGTCAACACTCAACAGACTCAACATATGCCCGAAAAGCAGTGTTTTCATTCATTTGGGACACTTTTTGCCGAAAACATCAAAGAAATCTGTTGCAGGTCACACACGCTCCCTTGACAGGTTGGCGCAACATCCATGTCCTCTTTCACCGGCACCCACCACTGCTTGTGGAACGACAATGCCATGCGCTCTGGGATCAGTAGTGGAACGACTGATTGAGCTGTGCACCTTTGGCATCCACTTCAACCGTATCGGGACGCCGACAAGGCGCTGGATCCATAATGCTTAGGATGGGCGAACGCCGTGGTTGCCATTGGACATGGCGAAGACTTGTCCAACGATGGGGTAAAAGGTAGGGTACTAATTGCCCCAGTCACGTCACGTTCACAGCTGGTATGCGGGCCTGGTGGTAATGTTTGCAAGATTTGAATTATGTAGTTGACCATGTAACTGCTGTGCAACAGTACTGGTGCCATGCCGTCCGTAGGTTATGATATCTAAACTGAAAAAAACTGCAGGTTTGATACAATTAAGTGCATCGAACATGCACGGACTACGGCCGGTATACGAGTGCATTCCTATATTGAAAATTAAAGTTAACTTAGTAGATTAGAGCCTACAGAGGAGGAATGCACACTGTGTTTCACATAACGCCGAACGGTTAACTGTTTAAATTTTGTGGTTCTCTAGTTTTATTAATTTACGCGGAGCAATGCTGAATTCGTCGAGTTACCATGCGCTGGATGGGCTCGCACTGAATTAACGTTGCATGTAGTGACCGGGAAGACCCGCCCAGTATCTCGATGTTTGAGTGTGAGTTTAGTTTGTCCATTTAGTCGCTATTTGACGGAGACGCCTGACGTCGATCGAGTTCTGTCCATGCCTGGTGGAACACGGGTTGAAGTGGTGCATCGGTTCCAAGAGGAAGCCGGTTTATCTTTAATGACATGAATGCTTCACTCGAGCGACAAGCGCCCAGGTGGTGGGTATCAATGAGCCGTTCATGGTGCGACTCGATCAGGGTAACGGGTCCCTTGGTCCAGTGGCGAACGAGGCCCCAATGACCACCCGGCACGCGGCATACGAACGAACGCGTATTATCCGGCACCGCGTGCACAGCAAACGCTGCGACCGCTCGGTGCTGTAGTTGGAGATTATTCCGCAGTCTGCATCAGAATCCGGGCTTTTGAATATCCAGGCAAGAATCGCAGCAAATAGCTCATAAGCAGCTCATTGTGGATAAACAAGAGCACTTGGTGAACCGTCTGCAATGCCCAATTAACTCCCCAGTGAACGCGAGTTGTGTGTGCCAGAAGCGAAGTGCTCTAAAATGTCTTAAGGCTGACAACAAGTTCAACAGTTCTGAACTGAGCAGTGCAATAAATATACAGTATGATTCCATGTTTTATGTGGCCTTTAAAAGGCGCACTACACACCCGGTTGCACAGGTTATCCGAAGCCACTCGCTAGTAATTAAGAGAACAATAGTGCATTGTTTCTATATCTATGGAGTAAATAGACTAGAGTAAATAAAAAGAGTATACAGAGTAAACAATGTCATTGTTTTCTTAATTACTAGCGAGCGGCTTCGGGTTATCAGAGAGGTGTTCCGTAAACTTTACGATCTCTAGTGTCAACACACAGATTTACCTTTCCATGATTCACTTATAAACCTGATGGCAAGGATCTTCGACGAACTAACCATATCGGGGAATGTTATTGTTCGCTGGATGTTTTTAAGTGATCTTTAGCGGATATTGAATGGACTGATCCAAGCTACGTAAAAGAACACTGCGATATTTCCCTAATCTATCCCGAATGTCCGTAATGTTTTGTTTGTTTGTTTTTGTTTAGGCAATGCGAACTGTTCAGATGTCTCTAGGCTATCTGTATGTATACTTGTTTTGCTTCCTGTTTAGAGATATTGTGAAGAAGGGAACAGCTGCTCCGTTTCACTGGACAGCAAACTTCTCTTACCGAAGACATGGTACTGATTGGTCAACTACAGCAACAGGCCAAACTGATTTATGCCGGGGACATGCAGCTGTTTTTGTAACACTTCCGCGGAAGTTGGGCTGCATTTCTCGAAAGAACATAAACAAGTTCTCAATATGAGCAAAAAGTTGATCGAAGAATGATAATCCGCTACCACGCCATCGATAAAGCTGTCCAATATGATGTGGAATGAACCCTCACCAATTGAGAATGCACCCGCACGCTTGCGCACTCTATTGTTCCAAACTGGATGCAGTGCACTGTT
>JAQGAU010001422.1:0-19396 GCA_034698045.1 Paramacrobiotus richtersi | reverse complement strand
TCGAGAGGGGGATTCGATCCACGGTCCTCTCGGTTGCTGGCAATACGGCTAACCACTGTGCCACACGCAGTGCGGCACAGTGGGGCTGCTCCGGTTGCGGTTGTTTATAGCATAGTCCAGTGAAGTAATTATTGCTCTTTCTTAGCAACTCGCAGGGTAAACTCAGGCATCCTGCCACTGGTGTGCTTGGATTAACTGTTTCTTTCCATATTCCTGCCCCCACCCGAACTGGGTGTCACTCCTCTCCCCCATTTTGACGGGAAGATAAGATTCATATGGACGCTGATACAAAATTTAGTACCATGCCATCCTCAGACCGAAGGACATGTTTTTCTTGAATATCGCAAGGATTATTACGACAAATGCGGCAAGGCGGTAAGATTTTCTAACTAACTATGCACGCGCCGATCTTTTCATTTGGCAACAACCAGGTTTTTTGTGAACGTTTGTCTTTCCGCTACAGTTGCTCACGGTACGTAGAAATATTGCTGTGTTCGTCGATGAACTACATATTTCTGTGTATGTTGATTACAACGGTGGGGCGACTGGTGTACTACGGATTGTCGGCAGGGTTGCGGAACAGCTGCATCAAACCGGCTGCAAAGATCAAATTGCAAGGATTAATGGATACTGGATGGTTCATCAAGTCCGAACCTTTCGAAAACGCGAAATGCAAAGATCCCGTACAGTGCTGTCATGTGGAACGCACAAAAACTGATATTTGTCCTTGAATTAGTGAGCTTTTATGTACTTCTTTCAGAGAAGTATTTGCTCCATGATGTTTAGGGCATGTGATATTGACTAAAAAAGTCTTTGGAAACGCTTTAAAATGCTGGTGACGATGGTGCTTCCCTGACATATGCAAAGGTGAAGAAGGGCATCCGAACGGAATTGTAAGCAGAAACCAAAGCAAAGCGTCAACTGATTTTGCTGCCATTCAATACCATATGCATATCCTGTTAAATGTGTATTTCAACGCCGCGCAATTTTGTGATGGAATTCAGGAATTGTGCCGTTGAACTTTAACTTGTGCTGTTTTCTTGCAGGTCTGGTATCGTTAGTGATCAGCCGGTATACACAGCGCATTGCCAAGAGCAGATAAAAAGATGAAAGATGTCGTCAAGTGCGCCGAAAGGAACAAAGGCGTCTGTGTGCTCGGTGCGGGAAACAACACAGCAATTTGGAATAAACGTTGCCAGACGGACGATTTCGCCCGTTCAGCACACGTTGCAAGCCGTTCGGAGCCTTTCGCAATAAGCGTCGCGCGGGATTACCGGCCTACCAAAGAGATTGCAATTCAGAGATCTGGAGCTGCCATTTTATCGTTCAATGCATACTGCATAACTGCAATCATCACTGTCCAAACAATTACGATGCATTCTCTGCACAACCGATCACTTTAGAACAAATGTTAAAGCATTCTGGTGTTGCTGGTGAAAATCCTATGTAACAGGTAATTGGATAGATTACGTAATTAGTTAGATTTGGCTTTTAAACTGACTGTTTCAATGCATTTATACTTAACGATTCGATAAAGTCACTAGTATAGGAAACGCGCAGTCCTTGGCGTTATTAACACAGTGCATGCTTACTTGGGAATGCTGGTTACACAGTTGTAGATGGTTACACATTCTTAAAATTGCCCTGGTTTCACACTATTCTGCGCGCATGGAAAAGGATCACATACGGTGTGTAATTGACCAGCCAAGCATACTTCGAAACATAATTAGTAATATTTGATATGGTTTGATATGACCTTACAGCATTTTCACAGCAGAGGTTCTCTTTACAACATCGCTTCCGGGAGGCATTTATACGAAATGCTCCAGTTCTACGTTAGCATGCAGTGTGCTATGAATCGCAGGATATTGCTGGCATCACTCTGTAGGCTACTCTGCACTACTTTTGACAGTTTACTTAAAACGACCCGTTGCAATGATGCCGCGGGAAATAAATACAGCACTGCTGGAGAAGGCATAATAATTTACAGCGGTTCACCCAAGAACTACACTAGAATTCAAAGGCCAGCACTTTATAAATCCTGCAAGGGTCCAAAGGGATCAGTTTCATCGAAATAACGCGCAATGCTAGTGCATAAAATTATGTTTACCAGGCAACGTTAGGGTTTTCTTAATATAATGCTGTGATGTTCTACAATTCAGATTACATACCGAATATTCTCAGCTACTACAGAAGCCCAGTCGAGCGACTGATTATTTGAACTACCTTCCGCGAAGGTAACGTTTACGTATTCTCGAAATTTTTAAAATGGAAATACGGGAAAAAATTTATAGAACGGGCGTCAGTCCACCAGTGTATTATATGGCACTATTCCCATCTGTGTAAACGCAAAGCTGGCAAGGTTATGCACTGTTCGATCCTCCTAAATATATTTGAAAGTGATAATGTTTTTCAGCTCACTAGCATCAAAGGAAGGAACACCAAAACACTTTTGTATTTGGTACCAGGAGTACTGTAAACAGACCAAATTTCGTACTTACCTCGGTCGAATATACTGCAAATATGGAGCGGACACTTTTTATATGTTAGCACTCTCTGTAAAGGACTTAACAGCAGTAAAGTATGACCTTATGGCCGCGAAAGCATGAATAAACTCGACGTATCTAAAAGAACGCACTAGATTAGTATAATCTAACGTGACAGCCATAGAATTCACTGTCGGAGTCAACTGGTATTAACAGACAGACATTAACGAATGCCGTACCGTCCGGACCACCATGATCCTTTAACCAATGGTAAACAATGCAGTGAGCTGCGTATTACGATCCTGCTTGTTCACGGACTACTCTTACCATGTTTTCTATGGAACCGCTTTTGTATCCTGCTTAATTATTTCTTTCCGCACTGGGTGATTTGGGAAAAACATTATCACTGACTGTTCTTCGGTTTTGCTGTTGTCAGCATCCGACGTAACGGCTCCGTTCCTTATGTCCGCCGCATAATAATTTTACACATCGTATTGTACAGCTTTATGTACTTCGACAAGTACTGCAGGATATGGCACATACGGATCACGGGATATTGCACCTATGCCAAAGCACTGGGCGCGCGGGTGCAATATCCCGTGATACGTAAATTATGTGGCATATCCTGCATCCACTGTTAAAGTATAGAATGGGCCTGGGGATGCATCCTACCGTTCGAACAACTTGCAGTTAAATTACGAAGCTCGTTTTACATTGATCTTGCAATTAAGGCCTGCATCTATGTACTACTGTATATCTTTTGACGGATCATTTTGCTGTCCCTTAGTGTGAGCTATTTCAAAAGCTGCGCAGCTTCTCGCACCCCGTAGCATCCATTGCACAGTCATGAGTCAGTACAACACATGGTTCCTTTGAAACAACGGAGATCTTGTGATCAGAACTACTGACGATGCTTGTATAAAAAAAAATACATGCTGTGGTATCTAGCATGGCAGCAGCCCAACGAAAGCTGTTAGTGAAGCGAAGCGCACGCTACTAAGAACAACGCACGTGTCGATCCACATCTCAGTGCGAAAATCAGTCAGAGACAAAGAAGGGAAGGAAGTATGCAGGGCGTGATTATATGTGCTTTATTCGACAACTGGTACTGTACCTTCGTCTGTCTTCCACATTAAAAGGTTTGTCGCATGATTAACAGATATGGGCGGTGATATGCCAATACAAGTTAGCTGAAGTGGTCATAATTGGCACAAGCTAATTATTGCTTGTAGCGCCGATGGTGACAGTGCCAATATTACCATGTCACCTGATCCAATGGTTTTCATTTTCGTCGTGCAGCCATTTGGTTCGAATGCTGCCAAATACGGATGCTCTTACTGTTTATAAACATGTGATCATTTTATTAGAAACCTCACCAAGAAAACGTTCGGGCTCGACTTTCGGTAAACCATTAATTTTTCAACAAACCTAAACAGAAACGGCTTTAAAACAGGACAGTAAAAAATGCATAGTAATTATTCTTAAGAAAGTAAAGAAGAAACCTGAATGGCGCACAGACAAAGAATGGAAGAGAAAAAAATACAAACGACCCGCCACTGACGCACAAGCAAACTTGTGGTAAAGCTGTTGTCAAAAGAAAATGTGACCCTGCAAGGCCTAGACGCAAATAAATGCACCCGGACCCCGCAGCTCACTTTTAAACCGAAATGTAAGTATAAAAACCCAAAATTAACTGATTAACTAGAAAAATAATGGCGAATACCAAGGACCAACGGCGACTCTTGCCTCTTGCTCGTAAGAGACACGTTGACTCCCTCATTTTGAAGCTTTGGAAGCCTTAGAATCCTTGGAATTCTTTGAGTCCTTGGAATTCTTTGTTTCCTTGGAATTCTTCGTTGCCTTGGAATTCTTCGTTTCCTTGGAATTCTTTGTTTCCTTGGAATTCTTCGACTTCTTGGAAGTCTTGGGAGACTTAGAACCTGTTAATGCTTTCTTTTTCTTGGCTTTCATCTGTTCCAGGTATTTATCTCGTTTGCCTTCCGCATAGTCTGTTTCTCCCCAAAGAGCTTCCGCATTGTTATAACGTTCGCGCTCTTCTGGTTTAACCTCCTCTGGATTCCAAAACCCCTTCCTGCAATCAGTTCACACTGTTTTGCACTAATATCTCTAAAGTAATAGTATATACTTACTTCAACTTGCGACCGTACCACATATAACAGCTCATGCATTTTTTGGTAAGGGTTCCTCCTGTTTGAAGAGTCTTTGGTTTACCGCACCCAGTGCAGTATTCCACATCAGGGAAACTCTTTACTTCGCTGCTTTTAGCCTGGTACTTAACTGATCTGTTCAAACAAGCCGTTTGTCATTATATTAGTTCAAGGCACCGGAACGTTGGTGCAAAGCTTACTCCACATCGCTACAACTGTCATCCTTATTGTCATCGTCCTTCTTCGCGCCGGTGGCTTCACTTGCCACACTGCTCAGGTGATCATTTTCATGGCTGTCTTCGCCAGCTTCCACCTTACGGTTCTTTGTACTGATGTCATTCTTTTTGGATTGTTCAGCGTCGAGTCGGCTTGGTTGATAAGCGTTTTCGTAGGCGCTCACCCGAGCTTCCACAGATGCTCGAAGAGCACCTGAATTCACAGGTTTCTTTTCGGATAAAAACGGGTGCATATGAACATCTTCCACCGACAGTCGATTTTTGGCCTTCACCTCCAACATGCCCAGAAGAAGATCTCGAAATAACGGAGGCAACGTCTTGGGAACGGACGGCTCCGCGTCGTCAGTCAGAAGGCCCTGCGAGTGCGCAATTCCGTTGCCGTGAAACTACAGAAAGACACCATACAGATCCATTACTGATTGCAGATGAACCACAAACATCTCCTGACGACAGTATTAGCGTCATTCTTCACGCACACAGTCATGTTTTGTGCAATCAGCTAGCCTACTAACCCAAGAAGTACAAAACCCCGGTACTACACTAACGGCAGTGTCAGCAACGCCCTAGAGTTTCACCAAGCCAAGAGCACATTAATGCACATGCGTTGATTCTGATACTTACAATGAAAGGAAGAACGCCCAGTGTACATTCGTACAGTATAGCGCCTAAAGCCCAAATATCCACCCTTTCATCACACAGCAGCCGCAAAATCATCTCCGGAGACATGTATGCCACAGTGCCACAGAAAGTCATTTTTTGCTGCAACACATGATTGTAACCGGACATGATTGGGACAAAGGCGTGGATTGGTTTCGGTTGCAGCGTGACATTGAGGGAAGAAATACGAACCTCTTGTAATTTCGTAAAAATCCGTGAAACCCCGAAATCGGCCAAAATAAAGATTGGACCACCGCGTTTACGCTTGAAGAGAATGTTAGCAGGCTTTATATCACGATGGATGATGTTATTCTCTTTCATTGCTGATAAGGCGCGGATCATATCGCATAACAGTTCTCTGGCAATTGGTACCTCCATGACGGCCGGCGGTGTTTCGTTGTTATAGTCTACAGAAGGTGATACGATGCGAAAAAACTTTCAGACTACAAATCTATCCAACTGACGGCATACTACTGTATTAGTAGGACAAGCTAGCGAGCTAGGTGACTAAGTAAAATTTAATGTGCGGGAACAAACGCTGCCCGTATTCAGTTTGCAAAGTACATTACGCGTGCTTCAGAAATGAGATCCCGAGAATGCGGAAAACACAGTACATGGAGAACTAATGTTCCAGACAAAACTCTATTTATGATATTGTATGCAACGTATGATACACAGACCGCGTTGTGACACTTACCTTGCATTACTTGTTCCAGATTCCCCTCACAGTAATCAAACACCATGTAGAGATATGCTTCTCCAACCTAAACAACGTTTTATTACGTGCAACTGTTCAAACTTGCTCGATGACAAATACTGCTACCGAATATGCCAAGAGCTGGATGATGTGTGGGGACTCACACTTGCGTAAACTCTGTAACAGAAGAAGAAAGCGTTGATACAAGATGGAGTCGAATTGGTGTCAGTGCGAAGTTACCTTTAAAACCATGATTTCCGGTTCGATATCAATCCTTCCCTTGGGTTTTTCTATGATTTTCACCGCTACCCGTTTGTTTGTTTCCTGTAAATCGGTCACCGCTGTACTGCCAATGTGATAGTTATGTGGAAAAGAACGTTTGAAGCGAACGTACCTTCGCTCGTCCTTCATATACCGATCCGAAAGAGCCGCTTCCGATAACCGTTTTTAACATCACGTATCGGTCATCGATATCACGTTTACTAAAAACATCCCAACGTATAGGGCGGCTTACATGTCGGCATATTAACGTACTTTATATCAGAACCAACAGCAGAGGTGTTCTAAAGTTTAAAAATGCGTAACTGTCATATCTTCGTGATATTCATGCTGCTTGACATGGAGAAAACGGCCTTAAATTTACAGTACGACAATACAAGAGATTCCCTTTGTTTTTGGTTGATGAGAATAAGCTATTTAAAGTTACGTACTATTTTTTGCCCCATGGATTATCGGATGTGCTCCCCGCAGATGGTCCACCCTTATCCGGTTGGTTTACAACTGGCAGTTTCGCTGCAATAATCAGCACACATGCTATAGTTTAATCTAACACACAGGAAGCAACTAAATACTTCGAATCGTTCAAACAACTGCTGGTTTTGTGCGTACACGCTTAACATCTGCGGACTTCTTGGGCAAATTTACGAGATTCTTGTCCTGGTTCGTGCACGATGTGAGGAACAAGATAAGAATCTGATATCTACCCAGCATATCAGCAAATGTTAAGGGCATAAACGCCAGGTCCGCAATTCTTTGAACGATTCGAAGTGCGGTACTTCCCATACGAAGGAATTCACTGTGTTGACAGCACAGTCCGTTGTTTAGTTTATACTGATACGGATACTTTTAATAAATGTAATAACTGTCATTTTAACCTAGAGCAGCAGAAGGCTACGAATCTGAACAATATCAAGCCTAAGCAAGGTACCTGCAGCGTTAGTAGCCTTTTTGATAGTCGCATCATTTCTCTTTCCGTTGGAGCGCTCCATTCTGATTACCTGCGAGCAGAAATACGGCAGGGTTAAGCTTAAGCGATATGTTCGTTGGAGATGAGGCCAGAGATATCGCTATCGAATGTGAATACAGATATACGCAGGGATACGGGCGCGAGGATGATTCAAATACAAGCCGTAGAAAATCGCTGATAAAGTTAGGCGACCAGTCGCGAATACAGACAACGAGGATTGAAGTCAACCGCCGTGTTATGATAAGCGGAGAAATTTCTTTGCCGTTTTCTTCACCGTTTGGCACTTTACCGTGCACTTTACCTTTACCGTTTACTTTGCCTTTGCCGTAACACTATGACGTACATATAGTTTGCCTTTGCCGTAATTTCACAAGTGTGCCGCTGACACTTTCACGAAACACTTAAGAGTTAACATTAAATTACTGAAATGCGGAGTGTGCCCTAATAATTTATGATACATTCGGATATTGCTTGAATTCGGAACTGCTGTGCACTTAAAAACGTACAGCACGGGAAGCGCATAGTATGCCGGAGTACGGCGCGTAAATAACGGGACTTGGCAGCGATCGTAATCGGCACGGAGAACCCGAACCACCAGAAGCAGGCACTTCGTCGATAAGCTTGCATACGTACAATCTGTTATCGCTCTCATAAGTTGTAAATTTCCTAATTATTCGAAACCCGATGCCGCGACTGTACAAAGCTTTGCTCTTTTCACCGTATTAAGACGGCTCACGCACGGGGAAGTTCTGCACTGCGTTACGAAAATTCTCGGACGGATAAAATGCAGACAAAGTGCTTCCTTGCATCGAGCGGTTTTGTTGTGCATATTGCGAACAATTCCGCGTTTCACGATTTGTCTGGCCGCCCGACGGGCGTTAAGGAACTTTCGAGTCCCATGTCACACTAATAGTGTGCAGCGTCAGTACCGTGAAAGCGCGCTGGCTGTCTTTATTAATACGGCGCGCACCGGAAGGTCCTAGAGCCGGCGCTGGACCCACCCTGGACGCTGTCCTTACTTGTGTGCACTGCGTGGAGATTGGTATTGTTCTGCTGTCTTAGCATGTTGTCATTCGCCCAGCCGACCGGCATTACGAGACCGAAACCGACGGCGACCACTCATCAAACGCAGGTACGGATAGGCTGCGATAATGATAAAAATCGGCTACAAAGAACTTACGATTTGAAAACTAAATAATAACCGACTAACATGTCCACGCTCGAGGGGCGACCCGCGGCTTCTGGCAAAACACAGATTCGTCGTGCCAGCAAACAAGACTGGCCCAAGAGATCATAATTGTGATGAGAAGCCCACGACAGAGTATAAAACAAGGCAACGGTGACTGCCAGTGCCATTGCCAACTAACAACGGAAATGCTGGCAATGCTAAAGATCTCGTGCTGTTCTTGAGAAAACACATGCACGGATAATGCTCTGACCATGTTATCTTCAGTTTCTGGCTTGGTCCTTCGTAACTTGACGTTTGCTCTCTGTTAATCAGTACTACGTAAGCTAAAGAACGGCAAATTAATTGATCAAATACAGTAAGGAAACGGTACCGCAATATGGCGAAAAACAATTCCCAAATGAGCACTAATTAAGACCAATTAGCATGGGTAATTACAAGCAATGTAGTACAGCAGCAGTACTAGCAAAAAAAAGTTAGTATGCTGTGAAATTACAAGCCGTAATGAATAACTGTATTGTCAGAAACTCATAGAATGTTCAAGAATTCTGTCCCGTTGCCGAGGCTTCATAACTACCGACCCAGACTGGCTAGTGTAAGTGTCACCGGAAACTGTTACTGGGTCGGTTAATCGTAATGCTCTATGTTTTCAAAGAACCCTGATACGCAATTTTGCCGAATCGATCAGCAAGACCATAAAAACCCCACTCTACACAGTCCTCACGCACCGGACATCCCAACCAAGCGTAAAGCACTAACTACCACATGGCTGGCAAGGTTATTGATTCCTCAATGAAATCTAGTACTATCTGCATTTTTTCAGTCACAGACTTACTGTTCACAGACTAAGGCTCCACGGAAAATCTAGATGGCTAATTCACTGTTCTCTGGATGTGGACCTTAATAACTTCCGGTCGATTGCGATTGTGCTAACAAGCGTTATTTTTCGGCGCATATCAAAAACTGATACTGAGTCGACAGATGCCTGAGGGAAAATGCAGGTACGACACGGATTTAAGTTGCTCGTTAAAATAAGAAATCTTGCGATTGATATGTCAAGCGATTCTGAAGAGACTGGGTGCGGTCAGAGACTAAATCTGAGCGCAACTCGTTGAAAAGCACTTCACCTCGTAAAATGTCAAGATACGCGCGGGTTTGATCATACCGATGTCCGTCAACGTTGAGCGAGACGAGAACGAATAACGACTCAAGCTGCAAGAAATGCTATCCAATGCTGTGCGCGCGAGACGAAATGACACGCAGAGCAGGTATTCGGAAATATGCGCGTCGAATATTCGCACTCTGCCTACATGCACTTATTACGCTGCTGCCAGTCTCTGTAGGATGTTGTGCGCGGTATAGCCTGTTACACATGTTGCTATCGGTTATCGTTGTTGCCAGTTCTCAATACTTATATGGGATTTTGATGCTGGATTTGTGTGTGATGGGACTTTGTAAATTCTAAAAGATTTGCACGTAAAAGAGTTTTCGGACACGGTCCTTGAACGTGCTGTTCTGTATATCAGTCGACGCGGAAGCAGACTTAAAAGAAAGTCAACACGCCAAAATTAATCTTCCCTCAGATAGCAAATATATTAAGTCGGCGCTAGTTAGCCGGGACGAATCGGATGCGGTAACCAGCAGGTCAGGCAGTACTTTAACAAAAATCTCCCTTTTGAGACCAGTTGGATCAGCCGAAGGATCACAAGGAGAAAATGAAAGGCTCAAAAGATGCGGATGAAAAGTCGGGTCCCACGACCGGAAGCCCCATCTACGGCACCGTTCTCACCAACTTGTTCACTTGAAAAGTATAGCAATATTACTGCAGATAAACAATTAGTCCGATTCCCACCGTGAACCTTGGCTCAGCTCTGTTATACCTCCTAGTTTTTTGTGGGTGACCCACCTCCTCATTGTGTCCGGAATTAAGCAACAAGCACGGCGAAAGAGTGACGCCTAGTCAAAACGGACACGAAAGGGGCCCCCACTTGAACATATCAAACGGTTCGCACAATCGCACGTCGATAATTATGTATTTGGGAAGATGGTTATGTACCTGGTTCCGAAGGGAATTATTATTAGCTAAAACAATCTTCAGAAAGAGAAGAAGGTTCAGAAAGACCGTGCATTCTTCCTGGAAGCCGTGTTGACAAACAGTCAGAAATGACTCAGTATGAAATGTCTGATTCAGTCAACATACTGCAGCATTCCGCCATGCCCTCAAAAACAAACGCCTCGGCTGTGACAGCCACAATTGCGACCCATACCTCCAGCCAAGCCGGGGCACCAAGTCCTTAACCAGAAGCATCTTCTCTCTGCTCAAAAGCATCTCCCATCGCCGGCAGTCCTTTCCATAAGGACGGTCGCGACGTGAGAGACCGTGGTCGTACGGGGACTTCCACCAAAAATGAACCCAAAAGAAGAGAGTGCTGGTCGCCCTAGCTTCTACATTTTTTGTATGTAGATACGCCATCGCCTGAGCTGGAAATGGCTCCAACCAGCATGAAAGTGCTGAGAAACAGGGGCATGAAAGCAGTATAAATCACTGCTGGCACTACGCTCTGGGTCACACTGTCAGCAAACCAGGCGCGAACGCAAAGTTGCAACTGAGTTAAACAGAACGTGAGGAAGCGGATATGGTAATGCAGCAGCGGACCTCGACGAGCAAGACGAAAGTGAAACGGGCACGCAATCAACATAACAACCACCATCACGAGAGGCCAAGCATCTAACTCTACCTTAACGAGCGAAGCGCTCGAAAAGCCACCATCGAAATGGACCGTCATCCCGGTGCTACACATGCACTCGAGCGACTAACATCATGCAATAGATGACCATGTCGCTATCAGGAACCCGAAGAGAAAGGGGACCGAGAACGAAAGATTAACCGATACAATTGTGGCAATACCGTTGTGGAATTCGCTGCCGGCTACAGTTAAAGCATAACCTGTTATCGGCCAAGGCCCACACCACCTCACTTCCTCTTCGTGATAACACACACGAAAATGCCGGAAGTGATACATGAGGCGATCGTCTCACTACCGGGAACAAGATAGAGCAATTAAAGATGACAATGGACAAACCGAAACCGGAGAACCTGGCTCACTCGATTATGCGGCAGCGCTGCATGCTGCAGTGTACACAACTTTCAGTATGTTCTACATGAATCTACAAATTCGTATATGCGCTTTAAGCTGCTAGGCATTGTGCCTACGGTGATGCCCGGATATGTAAAGTTCTATCGCAAGTAGTATGGCCTCGCGCTCACGACTGATTTTCCTGGAGACTTTGTAAGCGACCGATTAGATTCTCTACCACAGTGTGAAATGTGTTTACTTCAAACCACGGAAATTGATTAACTGTATAGAAGCCACACAAGGGAATATAAAGGGTACGGAAACCCACATGCGCTACGGTTCAGAATGGTTCAAAATGAAAGCAAAGGCTAGCCTACCTGAGAGCTGATACCAAAATGTAAAGATATGGGAGATGGACAGGATACGAATATGGATTGCAGAATGATTCCGCGGAAAATGGAAGAAGGGTGAAGAATACAGTCAAGCAATATATACAGCAATTCAAACAAATTCAGGAAAATGAGAATAGTTTCTTAGTACTAGAAAGCCTATCAAAGACATTGGGAGACTTTTATTTTAGAAACCATTCGTTAAGAAACGACTGCAGTGTAAGCACGCTGTCTTCTCAAATCCAATATGGCCGCAGCGGCCATATTGGTAAAATTTTTCCGTCACCGCGCACATTACGGATACGGATGTCAAGGGTCGAGCGAACAATGCCTGTGCCTGCTGTGTACTGTACAAGTTAAACTTATTTAACCTTCCCGGAACTTTTTGTATAACAACTGACGCAATGGTTGCGTTCGTCGTATTGAGTCACGACACTAATGTATCGCAAATTATGTGACGTATTGGCAGTCTTTGTCAAGTTTGGAACCAAACGGTAAAAGAGCGATGAATCATCACCCAATGAGACTGCATGTGCGCGCTTGCGGGGTAACTTGTTCCAACGTGGATGCGACGACGTGGTTCCCCCCTAGTCGCCTCTGTTATCGGGAGGCTAGTTTATTATTGATGTCCGTGTAAAGAACAGATGAACGGACAGGTGCCCACAACTTAGTATATGATAACTGTATCAATACATACGCACGTTGGGATGGCTTCTTTTCTTCGACGAGAAAATGCAATGCTCAAAACAACAAATGATTCAGTATCGCATGCCTGTTACTGCGCCGTTCGCCTTCCTGGTACGTTACGTTACCATAATGGAATATGGACTTCGTCCTGTTCGCTGAAATGTCACCGTCAGTCAAAAAGTCGAAAACGAGAAAAGAAATTCAGATAATAAGTATGGTATCAGACAACCAATTAGTTTTCCAGCGCAGTGTATCGCCGTCATCGTAATCGCCGACAGGTAATCGTCATTAGGTGAAGGGTTATTGCCGTTGTGACGATAGTGTAGAAATACGAACGGGCACTGCTACTCGGCTCACTGTACCTAGAATGTATTATGTCCAGCTTCGAACAACGACTTTGTCATATCGACAGCATTCTTTTACTAGCTGCTAATAGAAAAAGGCATGTTTTAGATATTATAATAGAAAGAATGGCGGATTGCTCGTTTTACTTACTATGAAATATTTCGAAAGCAGTACTTCTAATATTTGATTACTATTTACAACCGGTTTCCGGCCGCGGCTTACTATTAACTTAATTATTAAGGGTTCAAAAGCCATTAATAATTAAGATTTACTGTTTTCTTTTAATTATTAAAGCAACACTGCTGCCGTGTTCAGCGCCTTTGCTGCGCTGTCGGCACGGGCATTGATGTTTTTGCCGCGCGCATTGAGATTTGCCACCGTCTGTGAACAGACTGAAACTGCAACGTATCCGCTGGATCGAGCGGGCTGACCGGGGGAAAAAACCTGCCCTTGGTTTCGATGCACTACAGTATTCAACAAGTTCTGTGTGATAAGGTATTACAACAGGACTGCTAGAATCCCTCAAAGTGGTTTGCCGATCAGGCTCACGGACGAGGTGGTGCTGCTACAGTTTACAATTCAGGAAGGTGACTCTCCACGACACGCACGATCAAGCAAAGGGCATATTCCCAAACAAGGCTTTTTATTAGGGAAATTAAAGAACGAACGTACGATACGTGAAAGCTAGCTCGACTGGCTGGCGCACAGACCAGATCGACACTGATTTGTTTAGCAAGATTCTGCTGCACCTTTAATTAGCACTTCAGACCGCTGGCGGGGAGTTTCCCATGCACACGAGAAATAAGAAGGACAAAACCAGTGCGATCATTGCACACCTGTACATACATCAGCTAGACACTATAGTATGTACACGAACTTCGAATCCCGAAACATGGAACTTTTGGAAGAATCGCATCAAGTACGTTATTATCCTACACCAGAATGTAAAACCTCTTCGCACGATTATGTTAAACGTCAGGGTAATTTAAAACTGCTTCTACAAAGCTAAAACTACCAGAAGCAAATACTGCATACTAAGACCGTTGAATAAATCTAGCCCTCTGTGAAATGGAAGCTTCCGAAGCGTTTTCTGATTTCTCCGACCCGAAATGAGTTGGAATATATTTATTCCACAGTTTAAAAATCTGCTGAATCATCTAAGCCAGCTGGAATCTAAAGTGAATCAATTAGAAGCCAAGAATAAGATAAGAGCAAGGCAGAACGGAGGAATTCGCAGGCGACCCTCACTATGCAGGCGTCAGAAACTCGCATGTGAGCAGTTTCCGGTGACCCTTCTGTTCTCTCAGTCTGCCCTCTTCCCTTTAATGACTGTTGTACGACATATTGTTTTGTTTGTTTGACCACATGCATTGTTTTTGAGCAGTTTCTTGGAACACACACAGCCGGAGAGTATCTGCAACTTTTCCAACAAAATTGTGCATGCATTGGCTGGAAGAAGGAGCGGGGCGGATGCGAGGGGTATTCGGGCCGGAAGTAGCCACTCGTATTGCTGTGATCCACACAATACAGTGACGTTTACACTGTTCGGCTCGACCAACTTCGACTTTGCCGTTTTGGGCTTGCCTTTGACGTTCACTTTGCTTTGTCCACTTTGCCTTTGCCGCGTACTTTACCTTGCAACTATGACTTGACCTTTGATTTTGACTTTTACCGTACCATTTTGCCGTAAAACAGTTAACTTAAGTTCGCCTTAGCCTTTGTCACTAAGTTGAGATACAGAAGAAGCAGACGGCATGATCCCAGCTGTCTTTTAGACGTGGTTCCACACAGCGATCCCATATCACGGGGAATATGCTGTGGGCAACGACTAGTGTGTTCAATGCGCACTTTGAAATATGTCGCACAGTTTAAACAGATTGAACTGCCAACGCATGCACCGCACCGCGTGGGATCATTGGGATGGCGGCGAAAAAACCGTTCCGCGACGTCGAAACTTTTGTTACATCTCCTCCGCAATGGGTGCACACTGCGGTGTATCAAACTGGTCTGGCACCGAATTCTTCGAAACTTGCACAGAACGATATTGTCCATTCATTTTGTAGCGGTTATTTTTGTAGGTGTTTTTAATTCAATTTTTTTTTATATGCTTTGGTCAAAATTTCGCGCTTGCTTGTTTTACACCGGTAAGCTTGGAAGCAAAATTGTCCTTTTTTATAAAATATACAATTTATATTGTAACGGTGACTCCAGAGGTACTCCTACAGATGCTGTCATGGATGGAAGAGAACATCCGTACTGCAATGACTAACTAGGTAAGTGCATTCGCTGTTGGCGGGCACTGAATGACCGAAGCGAAGTACGTAAAGGACTACATATGACAACTAAAACAGGGTGCACGTTAATTTTCTTAATGTCTTATTTATTTCTTATTTTTTTAACTATTGAAAAATACGAAATTAAATGATTAATAATAGTGACCGACCGAATGACGGACGGACATCGAAAACCATTTGAGTTGAGTATAGAGGACTTTCGCTCCGCTTCTGTCAATAATGGTGATTCGGAATTATGGGTGTTACGGGTTCAACAAGCCAAGCGAACGGGAACAATGTAAGGTTGAATTCAGCGCTCGAATAGCAAGGACGAGCAAGACATCTGGATGCAGGAGCATGGTGGCACGATTTATTAGGAAGTAAGCATAGAACCAGATCATCCGAACTGGCTATCGCAAAGACTATATTATGATCTTCATATCTTACAGGCTCATCTCTTCCTACGCGCATTAACATGGGCAAATTATGGGAGGGCTGGTCACCGTGTATCCAGTTGAGCTGTTACCCATCAGTTACCTACCACTGCTTCCAAGACCGGGCAAGCTATCAAGCCAGATTTGGTAATATTGGTATGTGACAAAGGTACATTGAAGTGCAATGTTTTACGGCAGAGTAATGCGGCAGAAAAGGTAGTAACGTCAAAGGTCAAGTCGAAGTCGACGTTAACAAGGTAAAGTGAACGGTAAAGGTAAAATAGACAATGCAAAACAAACTGCAAAGGCGAAGTTGGCTGAGCCACAGTATTCTGTACACCTGTAAGTGCGCTAAATCGGCAAAATTTACTTGAGCCGTTGAGCGTGTTGTTTGAGCACTTCATGCTACTGTTGCGCATCTCTTATCAAACTTGTTTGTTGTATTGTAATCTGGGAGGTCGATATCGCGCAAAGCCCCCTTCCGCAACTGTTGCTGATATAAATCCGCAAGAGGGTATTTGCAGCTCAACTAATCGTCTATTTTTCATCATAAGATCAACAGCGCGCGAATAAACATACTTCCAGCTCTTGGACGCCTTCATTCCGCGAGTGTCGTTGCGTACTGCGCAACTGTCTGCAGAAAATGGCCTCCACGGGTGACGTTAAGAGACTTCTTTGGAAACAGGCATTTGGTTAAATCACCCGTTCATGTGTTGAATACCCGAAGACCCTGAGGATGCGAAAATTCCGTGGACTCTTTTCGTAATCCGCAAGAACAGTGCACGGTATCCGCATTCTGCTGTCAGATCAGCCAAGGCATTGCGACTTATCTCAGTAGAATCCGGAAAAGGTAGTACCTGGATGAGACCAAGGTTTACTCGTTCACGGTATTCCCAATCTTACGTACATTTTTCATTAAAAATTCCAAAATTAATTTTTTAATTTCAGAATGTTCTTCTGGATCGATGTCAGCATGATTCGGTAGATCGGACCCTTTTATTTCTGGCCATGAAATCTTAACATTCTTGGTTGTAGATTCAGGGAAAGTGCCTCTACAGAGTACAGACATTCGATTGCCAACATTCAACAGTCAACGAAAACATTGCTACGAGAACAATCTCACGTCAGCTACAGAGGCAAAGGCAGTCAGTGAAAACATTAAACGATACTTTAGAAAAAGTCAAACATTCCCATCCGCTAGAAAACCCTCGAACATCAGACATTTAGAACAACGAAGAAAACAGCAGTAATATATCGTCAACAATTCAACAAGCCAAAATGCATGACAGTCACAATGCATGTCTAACCGCTAGCGCATAAATTTCTGCCATTCATTTTCTGAATTCTGCTAATGCGATCACGTTCTTGTCCTACCTGAAATTGTACTGAAATTTTTCCCCATCAAGTCTGAGTGACCTTTAAGGAAACTTTACCCGCTATCACGTAATCCTCTGCGGATATGCCAGATTCAAGGAGCAAGAAGTCCACCAATGCCTCCAGTAATCCGCCACTACGGGGGAGACCACCAAGAACCATCAGCGCTCGAGATCCACCACGACCCACAACCGCGACTTCAAACCGAAAGAAACCACCGAAAGTCGGTACGCAGCAACATCCCGAAAGCCAGCTAGTTGAACAGTCCGAGCCTTCCATCCGGTCTGTGGTGGAACAACAACAACGCCAGATGGAAATCCTGACGGACCTGATCACACAACGACCAGTAACATCGCACGGAACCCATTCCCAAAGGGAACCAGCCGGCGAACCAAGCCGCGGCCTCCGCGTAGCCCTGGATGCGGACAATTATAGGAACGTTGGTACCAAGCGCCGGGAGCACTCGAACGACTGCGCGACCCAACCAAGTACGTGGACTTGAACGCCCTGCTCCCGAAGAATAGGGTAGAAAAGCCGAAGTACGGGACCTCGAAACTAGGCTTCAAAGGCACGAACGTGCTGCTTAAACACAACGACTCCCGGATGACAATCGACTCGTTTCCGTCAAGGATTCGCGCATTTTCGGTATTCGTCGCATACCGCGTCCACATCCTGCCCGAACTAGCCGGACCTGTGGCCAAGTATCAGGACCTCATTGCATCCTACGTCGACACCGGCGTTCCTGTCTCCAGTTGGATCGATTATGATCGTCAATTTCGGATATTCATGCAGAGCCACCCATACCAGCACGACCTCTGGGCTCACGAACACCGCGACACGTATTCCGACTGTATACAAAACATGACCCGCAAATGCTCGACGGACACCAGTGACCGAACTGGCTCCTCCCGACGGCTAACAGACGACTCTGACGTGTGCAGAAACTGCGGCGAATAAGGGCACTTCACGAGTCCACGACTGACTGCCGTGCTCCGCGGAAAGGTTATCCCGGACACGGGCACTCCTTCCGGCGTCCCACCGCGGATGGGGAAGTCCGCAGAAACTGGAATTTTGCCTCTTGCAGTGAGCCTTGCAAGAATCACTTTTCGCACGCGTGCTACATCGGTAGGGAATCGGACCACAAGTCTCCACAGTGTACTCGGCGTGGGAAGTGAACCATTCACATCACCGGCAAAGGTCAGAACACCGACTCGTCCGGACACCTTTGCCAGACTACTAACAGACCAACCGGACATCGAGGACCACTGGACACATGAAACGTAACCTTAATCGAAGCCCACATCCGACCCGAGCATACCACAGTTCCCAATCAGCATTAGCCTAACTTGTTTGGGGCAGACTGAGAGAACAGAAGGGTCACCGGGGGCTACTCTCATGCGAGGTTGCAACACCTGCATCGGGAGCGGTCACCGTGAGCCGGCGATTTCCTGCGCTCTGCTCTACACTTCATCCGCGCAAACGCCGCATCATCTCCATTACCGTGCAAGGCGCAGACTGAGAGAACAGAAGGGTCACCGGAACTACTCGCATGCGAGGTTATCACACCTGCATCGGGAGCGGTCGCCGTGAGCCTGCGAACTCTTCCGCTACGCTCTACACTCCGTACCGCGCAAACGCCGCGTCACCTCCAACGCCGTGCACTGCGTCAGCTGGAAACCGGTAGCCCCGTAACTTTGACCGCAGCATGCCGACTCGCATGTTCCGTGGAAGCTTACGAGCTTCCGTGATTCTCAAGCTAAGGCAGCGCCTGTGATGTGCCTAGCTTTTTACCTGCTCGGTAGTTTTGTTTTGGTACGTTATGCTGTACATTCTTCTTAGCCTGTGCATTCTGTGGCAGGCCACGGTTGTCCACTCCGCTCTTTGCTACCGCCGCGGCTTTCTATTTCCGCTTTTTCCTCTGGCTTTGCGCCCCGTACTTCTGTATCGGGCACGCGCTTACCATTTGCAGGTTGACGGAATGCAGTCGGCTTCTTCCCGGTGACTGGCCGCAGCACACCATAATGGCGCCGACCATATGGGCGCGTAACATTTGGGCGCGGCCAGAACGGCGCGCCGACATTTGGGAACCGTGATCAGAACGGCGCCGCTACCAAACCGGCGCGTTTACCAAAAGGCCGCCG